>MU260112.1:467500-493612 GCA_020310875.1 Ceratopteris richardii
TTCATATGAGAGTAGAGCATGATCTTCACACATGTTTGGTATGTGAGATGACATTGTGGTATAACCTTTTTTTGAGGTTTATGTCATCATGAGTGTCATCAAGGGATTGTCAGTGGATGTATAGTGGCATTGTGGTCTCTATCTTGCTAATTCCACTTGGTTACGGATTTACTTGCCAGTTGCACATCCTTTTATGAGATTTTATTTTGGATCTTGTTGGTATTTGTATCTTTGTTTTCTTTGTAGGTACATGATCTAGATTGGAGCCTTCATTGCATACTTATCTGTCCCCTTGATTCGAAATTACTTTAGCATATGGTCATTGATTATTTGCCAGTGTGATTCTTGGCATATGTGGATGGTGATTCTCACATGGTTTATTTGGTTTTAGAGTCCATTTATCAAGGGAGATGTTGTTGAAATTTTGTCACACCTTATGCTAGACAAATGCTCTAGTACATCATTTATGCTTGTGAGAAAGCTTTAGATCAATACTTATCTCCATTTATATGGACTTAGTCACAGGTTATTTGTGACAAATTGTACTATCTTCTAAGTGTCATTCTTGAGTGGGAGGTGTATTGGCATGTATTGACATCAGGTTTTGGCATGTGTATTTGCCATTATCTTTGATTGGATCAGTAATAGGTGGTGACATTCTACTCATTGTTCTTTTGCTATTGGTTATCTTGTTTGATTAGTCAATCTACAGGGGATACTTGTCAAATTTCTCCCAGGATTCTTTCACATCTACTTGGTCACTTTGGAGACATGATGACCACGCTTATGGTCATCGTTTTATGTGCATGCTAGATGCATGATTATGTGTGAGGTTTTTCACATGGTTTCTTCTCTAGTGACACATTTGTGGTGTGCGTTATGCATATGGATATGCATGTTTGATCCTATTCAGGATAGAGTATTATTTCTAGTCTCTTATTACATTGCTAGTCTCTTTGATTGCCAACATGGTGTCTTCTCCATTTGATGGCACTGACATTCCGAAATGGAAATCTCAAATGTGGCATACATTGGGTCTTGCAGGGTTACACATGTATGTGCATAGAGATGCACAGAGGCCTCGTGACATGCCCGGCCACGTATGGATGGATATAGATGCATTGGCCAGCTCCACTGTCTGATTATAGCTTGTGGATTCTATATAGGAGTTTGTGATGTATGACGAGACGAGTAGTGCATTATGGCAGAGACTACATGATATGTATGCGAGTCCATTGACTCATGTGAGACATAGATCACATCGATGGCTTGGATGTTGGCACTGTGTTCCTGAGGGCCATACTCGATGATGTTGCTTCAAGCGGATGTGATGACGTCAGAGACATGCATCTAATGCAGGTGAGGTAGTGATTTCAAGAGAGTCTATGGTAGTTGATTATGCTAAAGATGGTGATATCACGTTCTCCTATGGTTCATCTGAAGATTCCTCTTGTTCATTGGATAGCACACATATGGCTTGGCTACTTGATGCATTAGCCAATTTTCATGTTACTCCACATCGTGAGTCATTTTATGGATTCTCATTTTAGAGTCATGGTTGAATGTACAACATATGACATTGAGGGTGCAAGAGATGTATGCCTTATGCTACCTAGTGGACCATCACTTATACTGAGATATCTACGTTATGTGCCTTCATTCCCTATGAGCTTGATTTCAGTTAGCCAGCTACAGAAGAGCAGATGTTATGCATTCCTTGGTGAGCATCATTTTCAGTTGGAGTTGGGAAATCTTATGCTTGTCAGATGTGCCAAGATTGGCCACATGTATCCACCATAGGTACTTCACATTCAGAGATAGTATGGTCTTAGTGGGAGTTCAGCCTTATGTGCGGTGTGAGACTCATCATCTCTGATTTTTTCTACCTACAGATAGGTCAAAGACATTCTTGATGCACATGTATGGCATTATTCAGATGTTCAGATGGATGCACATGTAGAGCATGTTGTGTAGGTAGCTCATATGGAACATGATGTTACAATTGGTGTCATAGAGCAGGGTAGGTCTTATGATAGAGAGTGTATGCCACAACATACTAGCTCTCAGGATGCACACCTAGAAATATCCGTGGTTGATGGGATGGATGATTTGGATGCTGAGGAGTCGGTAGTTATGCAGTCATTCTTGGATTTTCTCATGCCATCTGTTGGCACATATATATGAGGACATGTTGGTCTTGATGATGGTGCTTTGGATGCCATGGATATAGGCATGGTTGACATGCTTATTTTAGCCAAGATAGCATAGGTTTTGTCAGCATTCGGGAGTCTGATGTACGAGTTGTTATGCTCGAGACCAAATATTGCAGTTGCCATTGGAGCATTTGCACTTGGACTTGTCAGTCATTTGATCATTGACATAGGCATAGAGTGAGTGGGAGCTTTGCAGGAACTTCATCAGTTCGTGCATCAGTCAGATGTGAGCTTTACTCTTGTCGATATGAATCTAGAGCAGTTTCAGGTGCATGGATACACCTTATTCGAGGCAGTTGGTGTAGGCTGATCTATATGGGTTGAGACCTAGACTTTTCTTGTACATTAGTGTAGCGTTTTACATCATTCTTTGTATATTTTTCCACTTATGGTCACATTGACCCTTAACTAGGAGATTGTTGGGGATCTAAGGGTCATGTGACCTTACCCCCATAGTCATATATATACAACATATATAGAGCATTGCCTCAAGAGAGTTCATTATGTGGGTTTTGAGGCTCCCATGCATATTTAAGCATCTCTTCTCTTCTTCTCTCTCCCTCCATCTCCTCTTTCCTCCTCTTGTTCTGCACACCAAAACCCTTCAATTTTCATACAACTTTTTCATTCCCTCTTTTGCCCTAATTAATGGCTAAAGCAAGTCGTGACCTAACGTCACACAATTTCCTATCAATCTAGTCCCTTTTCTCTCATTGTTCCTTTGAAAAGCTAGTTGAGCAGCAAACTACGTAGGTGGAGTTGGCTAAAAAATTAGCTGAGGAGGAATATACTATGGCGTATCTGGTTGTACGGGTGTTCCTTGTCTTACGCCACTACTGCTAGCTCTAGGCTCATTTAAATTCATAGAATATACTTTATTATTTAATTGGGCGTCCTCTTTGGAAAGAGATGCCTGCATATTCATAACATTTTCCATTTGTTTACATAAAATGTCTAATTGAAATTTGATTGGAGCTTTAGGGGCAACAACAACGTTAGTCGTAGCTGCAATTGTAGGCATTGGCATGTCAATTTGCTCTACAATAGGTATTTTCCCAGGGTGAGAAGAATTATGTTTTGCATACAAAATAAATTTTCATTGCTTCATTCGGGCTACAACCTCTATTTCTCATTTCACTTTTCCCCAATCTTCAGTAAGACCATATCTTTTACGTGGTTCTTCTATTCATCTCTCTACCTCAACTCTATCCTTAGGACTCAATATCTTGAGGACATGAATAATTAAGTTAGGATTTAATGCCTTTCTATCCTCCTCAGGAAGATGAGTTAGAGACTCATTGCTCTTTAAGGAGCTTACCCATCGCAAAAATCCATCATGGCTATGCTGACTAAAAGCCTCGAGATATAACATTTTGTGTAGTTTTGTCCTAAACTCCTCCAAAGATTTATTAGCATGTACTTGAATGCTTTCTGGTATGGAACTAGAAACTACACAAACAAAGTACTGTACTAATACGTCATGAGGTAAGCCTTGGATTCACACTTGCTCTTCAAATGCATCTAGGTACTCTATTATATTTAAGCCAGTAAATTTACATTATTCTCTTAAGATGATTTGAATAGTGCATGTTCCTTGTTTCTCTATCATCATGTTCTTAAACATTTCCTCCATCTTGCGTTCTTGAGAGTGATTCGAATGGAGTAGTAAGCCTCTAATAGCAGGCTCTAATCTCTCTCTAAACTATCTAAATCTATCCCTATATAATAAAGCCAAGAATAATGAATTTACCAAATCCTAGGCTCACTATTAATATTTTCTTTTATCAACATATTTTCAACTTGTTTACTTTAACCTAAGCTTAACCTAAGCTCGTACTATCTCTTGACTTGAAAGTTTGATTTTATAATTTACTTTTCCTTTTAATTTGTGAGTTTTTAATTCCAAATTTTACTTTAATTTTCTTACCTTTGAGTTTTTAATCCCAAAGATTACTCTAATGAAGATTATATGTTTAGATAGTTTTTATAATTTTTAAATAAGTTTTCTTAATTTCAATGTTTTGGATTTTAATGTAGTATGAAAAACAAGAAATACTACCAATTACTTAAATAAATTTTCTTAATTTAATTTTGGATTCTAATAGAGTAGGAAAGAAAGAATAACAACTACTTAAATAAAAAACCTAAGCCTATCTATTAAAATAAAACTCTTTTTGTGTAGTAAAGTAAGTGTCAGCTTAAAAAGCCTAAGTCTTTCTGTTTGGAATAAAATTTTGTTCATGCAATAAAGTAAATCTTTTCAAGTACCTTTTAAAGGTATCCTTTGTTTTCAAATAAACAATCCTAATATGTAGTTGCTTGCAATGCTAAACAAAACTAATCTTTTTTAATGCAATGATGTTTCAGTGCCTTACAAATGCAAGTGTAACGGCCTACTTTCTAGTGCAAATGAAAATAGTCCTTCTTTTTCTATGATGTGATTGTATGAAAATAAAGGAACTTCAATAAACACCTTACCTAAAGCTGCTCAATGTAGAGGGTTGTAATGTGCACTATGATTATTCTTTATAAAATTTCTTAATAAATCAAACCTAAGTATAAACTAAAAGTGATCGTGTATTAATTGTCTTCTTGTACGTTGATTGGGGGGGGCGATGAAATGACAAGGATTCTTCAGCTTGAATTCCCTTCTTCCTATGGAGGTGCTCAGTTCCCTAAGGAATAACCCTCAAGAGTGAGAGAAAAGAGTAGGTAGCAGCAGGATCTTCACTTGTCGTTGCTTCTTCTTTCACTACTCACCTCCAAACAAGAAGAATTTAAAGGTTAACTTTTGCAAATAAGACTTAAAAACACAACGAAAAATCCTAAGCACACTAGCATCATGTTTAATGTCCGGTCCACCAAATCTCTCAAAGGGTGTGAAAGGAGGTAGCCACTCATCACAACTGACTCGCATTAGCCTCTCTATGTGACTACATGCTCGGTGTTTCGTTGTGTCCTTTAGGAACTAGGATGTGCTTTCAGTGTGTGGGGAGTTATTAGCTATAGTTTAATACTCTATTTAAGTTTAGCCTATAAATTTAAGGTCCATAAGCAACGACATCTCTATACCTAGAAATAGTGTCTTGATACACTTTCATGGATAAATCTTCTTCAGTTATCCTATCTTTGATAATTTCAGTCACATCATTTTCAGTTTGTTTAAATTGAATATTTCTTTTGGGAGATGGTGGAAACAGAATCTCACTTTTGGTCGAGATCTAGTGACACAATTGAACAAAATTCTAAAAATTTAGATAAATCGTTAGCATATAATGGAGAATGTGAAGATTCAGTAACAACACAATATTTAACTACTTCTTCAACTTCTAATTCTTCACTAGTCTCATTTCGTTGGATTGACTAGCCGGATTCTCAATAGGAATTGGGAATAGAGTCTCTAAAATAAAAGAGGTATGTAGGTTACGTTCATTAGATTTACTTGAAGATGCATTATCTGCAAACATGAGAAGTAAAGTGCAATATAACATTTTTATTGATAATTGAATCATATAGTAATAATGCTAAGACTTTAGAAACTAAACTAATCCTATACAAGTGTTTGAGAAAAGTTCTAATACAGATACTTTGAAGATACTCCTATAAAAATCTTTATATAAAAAACCTAATACGATATTTTATATTTCCAATGTGATAAAATGAAACTAAGATAAGAGGCATAAATGCAGCTCCAAACTCGTATATTTCCTCAAGTTGTCACTACTCATCAATCCTTCTTCAAATGGTCTGCAAAAGAAGACATCAGAAAAACTAGGTACACAGAATACAAATATATATATATATATATATATATATATATATATATATATATATATATATATATACACACACACACATAGACACGCATGCATGTTCATGCATTCGTTTAGTTAAGACACACTCTAAAACATGCACACTACTAACTATCTAGGACACATCACGCATGCACGATGCATTCACTAGTTAACTAATACACACACTTAGTTAATTAACACACATCACACCACTCATGCACACATAAAAGAATTAGCTTGTCTTTTTAATCTTCACTTATTTATTGTATAATGTAATTATAAAATATATAAATAAAAACATACATTTTTTATATTATGAAGCTATTTACTAATAAAATAAGTATTAGTTATTAATTTATTGAATCTATACGTTATAATAAAATAACTATTAGTTGCTATATTTAGTCATTAGTAATTATTTAGTTAGTTATTTATTTATTTCATATTTTTATTTAATAGTTATTTAATAGTTATCTTTACTAATGATTTAATAGCTATGTTAATCATGAAGTAACAATGGTTTATAAGCACAAATTTACACATGGTTATAACTCACTTAGGATAAAGTTACTCTTTCAAAATGATATTCTAAGGTAAATAATCACATAAGTTAATAATAAGGTAGGATGATTTTAATGTGAAATATAAACATGTTTACTCATAAAAGTAGGTATACATAGAGTTCCTGAACTTACATATAGGCAAACGCATAGGAATGAACTCTCATACTCTTTAGCTTTTCTTGTATATAGAAGAAGGCAAGCACATAGGCCTAATAACTCACTTTTCCATTCTCACTGACTCATGTCTAACACAACTTGAGCACATTTATTTAGCAACATGAATACATTTAGGTAGACAAGTATAGGTGTACAAGAGTAGGAATTTAATTGGACACACATAGTTATATACATATCTTCATATCTACATAGAATCATAGATGCATGAACATAAACATAAAGATTGATAATCATTGCTATACATTCATACCCATGCAGACACACACATGATCATGATTAATTTATATCGATACTCATAAGAGTTGTTTGTATTCAACTACTTAAGACTTCATAAACATATGTAATTTCGATGACAAGATCTTCAGTCAGTTCCAAATCTTCGGAGCTTTGCTACCTGCAAGTACTAAGAAGAAAGATTAGTCAAATCAAAGAAATGCATCAAAAATATTTGAGAGAGACCATAGTTAACCATCTTGAAATTAAAAAGTTTTTATTTTTCCGAATGTTAATTTGGGTGTGGAAATCTCTCCGACAACGATCACAATGTAGGCGGACGATCAGAATGTACACACGATAGCAAACTCAACACTAATAGTACCCAAATCAAAAGAGTAGAAAATGTTGACTTTTTTCTTTTGAGTCAGGTTATTAAAACATGCCGTTGATATAGGCACCGTTATGAGCATCGATATTTCTAGGAATTTACTACCACATATATTGACGCTTATACTGGAATTTATATCGACACCTATATCAACACCTATACCGACTCCAATAATTTTCAGCATGTATATCGGCAAAAGCTTTTTAATGATTACCGATGGTCAAGTGATCGTCGGTATGAATAACGTGGCCTTTCTAGGCATTTCCAACATTGATATCAATGTCAGGGCATGACCATTGGTATGGCTAGCGTCTGTATGCCCCTCATATTTTTTAGTGCAACCATGAACTTCTTGATCCATATGAGCTCGCATGTAACTTGCATGAAAGATCTCTATTCAAAATTTATTGAAGATAGGGAAATTTTTAGGTTATTTCTTTGTTATCCATGAAGCGACTTTCTTCCCTAGCATCACTGCATATCCAGTTGTACTCCTATATTATTTGGATCCAACACAACCAAAATTTCTATATGCTTTCACCTACAAGTAACCTTCAAAAGAATGGAAAAGAACTTCTTTAAAAGTACCTTTGAGCTATCTAATTACCCTCTTAGCTAGAAGTAAATAAGGAACCATAGTTGTGCGCATTAATTGAGATAGCCTATCAACTATATATGCTAAACTAGGACTTGTGATAACGGCATCTTTCAAACTGCCCAGTATAGACATGTATTAAAATGCATCCATAACTTCATCACCTTCCATTGAGGTCAATTTCATTTTTATTTCCATTGGGTTACTTAATGTTTGTGAAAATATCAGTCCATATCTCTTCAATACGTCCAAGATGTATTTCCTTTTGCATGAGCTACATGCCATTATCTTCATAGATGACTTTAATACCTACAAATTTTTTTAGATGTCCAAGGTGTGAGATCTTGAACTCTTTCCCAAATCTCTCCTTCATGTGTTTGATGTGTTCTTCATGATCACCTATAATAATAAAGTCACCTACATACACACATCAATAAACAAATTCCTTCACCTTCTCTTATGTAGAAGAGTAGTGGATCAACTTTGCTTTATTTGTACCATCAAATAATAAAGTCGCCTACAAGAATTTCATCCCATTCTCTTGGGGCTTCCTTGAGATCATGGAGTACCTTTCTTTAACTTGGAAATATAATCTTCTTTGATTTTTATCTTCAAACCCTAATGGTTGGTCCATTTATACCACCTCCTCTAGCTCTCTATTTTTGGAACACATTCTTGACATCTAGTTGATACAACTTCTAGTGCTTCGTGGTTGAAATTGCAATGATTAAACTTTCTTATGGTAGTCCTCTTTGCTAAAGGGCTAAAAGTCTCTTCATAACCCACTCCATGAGTTTGAGTGTTGGGAAAGATGGAGGAACACTCCAAGAAATGAGTAGGTTTTGCTAATCCCTGCTTTGTACCAGCCCTCTTTGACTTCACAGCTGTGTTGAAGGCCCCCATACCTTTCCAATGACACTAAATAAGTGCCTATGTAGTTTGGAAATGATGCAGGTAATGTTTGATACAAAATAGATTACTTCCAAATTCAAAGATCAATGAGAACCTTCTATTTTTGTTCACACACCTGCTGCTTGTTAAGCTCAGTGCTTCCAGTACATTAGGAATTAGAAAGCTTCTTTTTGGAGATATCGAAATAACTTAATAAGATAATGATTCCAAGTGGAATCACGTAAAATGATTGACTTTACAGAGAGCAATCATTTTAGAAAGTGTAGCATTACCCCCATTTTTTAGGATCTGATCTGTAGAAAATGGACAATGACCACTTCGATGCACTTTTCTCCCAATACACTGATTGGATTATCTTCAAAATTGCTCAGCAAGTAGATGACATAGAGCTGATTTCAATAATCCATAGAACATTGAAAATTGTGGCGAAATGACTTAGATATGAGCAATCAAAAATGCCTGTATTAAGTGACTATGATAGAGAGACTGGCAGATATATGAAATGCTCCATTGCATTATATGAAAATGTTGTACATGATCATTGGCATAATAATCAATGCCCAATGATAGGTAGAGGTGTAGGCTATGTAGTGAACCTAAATCTCTTACAATGCCATCAACGAATTCTTCATTACTGAAGTGATCTATCGCGTGAGTTTTACATTCATCTTTTGTGGATGATTCATTTGAATTTGACTTTGAATTCAACTTTGTCTCTCAGTAAAAGTGATCCACTAATCTAGGAGATATTCTCTCTAAGAAAACTCATATCTTTTCTATCCAACTAACTCCATGCGTTTAGTGGCTTTTACAAATATTCTTTCAAGTCAAATGAACTTTTATAGATGGTAAAAGGTAAGAATCCATAGCAATGGTTCACATGGGACTTCAAACATTTCATGTACGATCTTCTCATGCCTTGCCAAGTGTGTAGGCTTGGCACTTACACCAACAGCTCCCCCTCAAGCCAAACATCTTGGCTTGTTCCTCTTATCAATTCTCTTCAATGCCCTGCAATCCAATCATAGCTTTAAACGTGCGAAGTTTAGTACCATCAAGTGCTTTGGTCAATAAGTCTGCAGATTGCATATTAGTTGATACATATGCGAACTGAATTTCCTTGCTCAATAGCTTCTCTCCCACATAATGATAGTGGACCTCAATGTGCTTGGTCCTAGCGTGATAAATAGGATTTGTTGCAAGATGTAAAGAGCTTGTATTATCTCCAAAAATCATTGGAGATGTGGTATGCAATCCCAAATCTGTATATAGAAATCTGATCCATATGGCCTCTTGAGTAGCATTGGACAATCCTCTATATTCTTCCTTTGTTGAAGATAAAGCAACAATAGGTTGCTTCTTGGAAGAACATGATATAGGATTGTCACCTGCAAAAGATTGATATCGTGAGGTACTCCTTCTATCATCTTTGCAACCTGCCCAATCTATATGTGAGTATACTTGATGTCTAAGTTTGAAGTATTAGGAAAGTACAAGCCATGATTTTGAGTTCCCTTAAGGTACTTCAAAATCCTCTAGGAAACTTCCAAATGAGGTTCCCTAGGTTTGTGCATAAATTGGCTTAAGACACTTACTCCATAAGCAACATCAACCCTTGTCAATGTAGCATAGTTCAAGCTTGTAACTATGCTTTGGTATCTTACAATATTATCAAGCACATCACCATCATGAGCACTTAATTTTCGCTTTATCTCCATTGGAGTGCTTGCTATCTTGGAATCCTGCAAATGAAACTTCTTTAACATGCCGTGTACATACTTTCTTTGTGTAATGTAACTTCAAGAGTTAGTATAGACTAACTCAAGTCCAAGAAAATACTTTAGCAACCCTAGATGACTGATTTTGAACTCTTGCATCTTTTGATTCTTGATGTGCTTGATGCTATTAGCATCATTACCTGTAAGCATGATATCATCAACATACACACATAGGTATATCATCTCTGAATTACTTTTCTTAACAAAGAGAGAAGTATCTACTCTACTCTCAATTAGTCCATGATCCTGAAGGTATGTAGTCAACCTATGGTTCCATGCCCTAGGTGCCTGCTTCAATCCATAAAGAGCTTTGTTCAGTTTACAGACATGGTTTACCTTGATTGGGTCCTCATAGCCAGGAGGTTGAGACATGTACACCTCCTATGAATTCCATCCATTAAGAAATGCATTTTTTACATCCAATTTGTACATTTTCCAATTCTTAGATGTAGCCACACTTACAAATACCCCGATGGTTGGCATTTTGGCCAGAGGTAAGAAGGTTTCTTCGTAATCAACTCCTTGGGTTTGTGCAAAACCCTTAGCCACAAGTCTAGCTTTGTACCTTCTTATTGACCCATCAAAATTTCTTTTGATCTTGTAGATCCATCTAGAACCTATTACCTTCATAGAATCCTTCTTTGGCACTAGCTTCCAAGTATTATTCTCCTTGAGTGCTTCAATTTCTTCATCCATAGCTTTCTTCCATTCTCTTTTGGTCTTTTCCTCTTCATATGATGATGGCTCTTCAAGTGACAAATCTTTTGCAAGATAAACAGAATGCTTAGTAACTAAAGAAGTGTCATACCCATATCTAATTGGCCTCTTGCTTTCCCTTTGTGATCTTCTGGTTGCTTGGTTGGATGATTCAGGTATGTCCTCCAACTTCTTCATCTTGACTTTGCCTTTGGATTTCCATGCCTTGAATTCTTCTTGGTTAATGATGTCCTCATCATCTGATTTGATGTCTTCAATCTGGTTTGGCTCCTCCTTGCTGAGGCTTGGAAATTCCTCTTCCAAGTCATAAGGCAACTTTACTTTCCTGCATTCACTTCCAAACCAAGAATCTTTCTCATCAAAGAGAACATATGTACTGACCATAAATCCCTTTTTGGAAGGGTTGTAAAACCTGTATCCCTTTTTATTCAAATCATACCCTATGAAGATGCACTTCTCTGCCTTAGGGTCTAGCTTACCTCTAATTTGAGATGGTATATCCACATAAGCAACACATCCAAAGATCTTTCAATGATCAAGTGAAGGTCTTCTACCATGCCATGCTTCATATGGGGTCATTCCATCAAGAGATTTTGATGACAACCTCTTAACAAGATAAGTGGCAGTAGATACACTCTCTGCCCACAAATAATTAGGTTTTTTTTTTCATTTAGCATTGACCTAGTTGTTTCAACAGTTAGTCTATTTCTCCTCTCTACCACCCCATTTTGCTTAGGGGTATACCATTTTGTAATTTCTCTTTTGGTTCCTCTATCCTACAAGAATGCATCAAACTCATTTGCAAAGTACTCCCCTCCTCCATCTGACCTTAGTCTCTTTAGACTTCTTCATGTTTGGTCCTCAAGAAGTGCAAGCTACTTTTTAAAGCAAATGAATACTTCATCTTTGTGCTTCATAAAATATAAGATAGTGCACCTACTGAAATCAACAATGAAAGATACATAATACCTTGATCCCAAAACTAGGGGATCCTTACTTGGCCCCCATACATCTATATGGACAAGATCTAGGTAATCCTCATGCATGTAGCCTTTCTTTGAAAAGGGTAACTTGTGGGATTTTCCAAACTAACAAGCACCACATTTATAGATCATGTGTTTCTTGGATACATTAGGTATCCCAAGCACACATTCATCTCTACATATTTGCTTTAAAGTTCTCTCATCAATATGCCCTAATCTCTTATGCCAAATTTCAATCTTTGACAATGTTTGATCTTGTAGCTATAAAGTGCAATATTCTTTGTATCGTCCTCCAAAAATGTTCCATATTTGTTGAACTTGACCTGCAAACCCCTTTCCACAATTTGTCCAACACTCATCAAATTCTTGGTAATTGTAGGTTCATATAGAACCCTACTCAATAGATTTCTATTCCCATCAAAGGGTTTTGAATTTCTTACCTTGACCACTGAGTGCTTGGAATCGTCACCTGTCTGTACCTGATGTTTACCCTTAGGTTTCTCAAGGTCAGAGAGAAGAGCTACATTTGCCTACCACATGGTTTGAGCATCCTATGTCAATGTAGAAGAGATGGTTATCATTCATACCTGGCTTTGAAGTCATATTCATAATCATAAGAGAATCCTTTTGCTCCTCTATATAGTTGTTGTAGAGGTCCATGTAGAGGTCCATGGCAGTTGTGAAGCTTTCCCATTTGTCATCTGCCTTAATACCATTATTCACTAGTCTCACAATTTGTTACTCTTAAATCTCCTCTCCTATGCTTGCCAATTGGTCAGTCACATCCTTGACTTTAGTCACATACTCTGAGATGCCTTGCTTGAGTTGCTTTCTTTGAGTGGTAAAGTCAAGTCTCCTCGGATGTCTAAAAGTTCCTAATGTGTAGAAAAAGATTGATTTAAGTAAGTATGACCTTGCTAATGCATCTTTGTCACACCATGAATTGAGTCTTTCATGCTCCTCTCTTGTAGGTTGTCGTTTGCTTCTGAAAATGGGCATGTCCTCATCTCTTGAGATGTATCCATAGAGACTCCTTCCTTGCAAGTATGTCTTCATCCTCAAGGACCATGCTTGATAGTTGTTCCTGTCCAATTTATCAATGAAAGAAGGTAAACCATCTCCCATTTTACCTTAGCTTTGCTCTGATACCACTGTTGGTAAAGATGGATGGACACTCCAAGAAATGAGTAGGTACTGCTAATCCCTTCTTTGTACCAGCCCTCTTTGACTTCATAGTTGTGTCCTAGGCTCTCTTAGCTTTCCAATGACACTAAATAAGTGCCTATGTACTTTGGAAATGATGGAAGTAAGTTTTTATACAAAACTGACTACTTCCAAATTCAAAGATCAATGAAAACCTTCTATTTTTGTTCATACACCTGCTACTTGTTAAGCTCATTGCTTCGAGTAGAGTAGGAACTAGAAAAATTGCTTTTGGAGATATTAAATTGGCTTACTAAGCTAATGATTTCAATTGGAATCATTTAAAATGATTGACTCTACACAGAGCAATCAATTTAGCGAGCATAGCATTAACCCTAATTTTTTAGGACCTCTGTAGAGAATGACTAGTGACCACTACAATGTTTTTTGCTCCCACTCCATTACATAGATTGTCTTTAAAAATTTTCAGCATGTAGAGGAATTAGAGCAGATTCCAACAAGCCATAGTTCCTGTTTCTACTTAAGATCGGGTTCATATGCCTGTACATTTGGAGCTTGTCTTTCCAATATTAGGGATATCATTCTTTTGTTTACATCATAATTCATAACATGGGTCCTAGACAATGAATTATATTTGCACAATAGATGCACACTAAATTAAATCGATTGTCAATAGATTATCCCTACTTATTCCTCCAATATATCTGCACAATAGATGCACACTAAATTAAATCGAATCTCAATAGAGTATCCCTACTTATTTCTCCAATTATTGTTAAAATTTCTCCAATTTCTTATAAGTTATGTCTGGCTATACGTCCTTTGTAATTTGGATTACAATAACATGTATTATAATCATATGCCATCGGCTGACAACCATTGGGTACAACAACTTTCCAAAAGATGACGATGTGTACAATTTCACCAACGTTTTCAAAAATTTACCAATATTATTATAATCTTAACTATCTCACTTTCATATTCTACCATCTTCACTTTTTGTTTACTTTTGCTTGCTTGTCTCTTGTTTTCGGACGAGTGTTGTTTATTCTCTTCAAAGATCCATTTCTCTTCATCAGAACCTTCATCCTCTTTTTGTTGGAGTTGGATGTCTACAAAAGTGCATGAACAACACAAGGAAGAGGAAGAAGCTTGGTGCACAACACAAAATACTGAATGTAATACCAAGAGAATGTATATAGATAAGCTACCCATTAGGGTTCTAGGCATATATCATAGCCCAGGTGTAGTGCAGAGAATGATGACCTGCATATTATCCAAGGGAAAATTCATCTTGATAAGAGTGCTATTGGAAAAAATGATCTCATAAGGCTATTGGAACATTTGACTCCATATGGTTTGAAGCCTCTGCTCTCGATCATAGATCATTCTCCATTTCATCCTCCACTTTTTCAAGACTTGCATTCCCCCCTCCACCTCCCACCCTCCTCCACCCTCCACCCCACCCTCCACCCTCCTCCACCCCCACCCTCCAACCTCCTCCACCCTCCACCCCCATCCACCCTCTACCATCACCCTCGACCCTCCACACTCCTCCACCCTCAACCCTCCACCGTCACCCTCCAATCCCCTCCGCCCTCCTCCACCCTCCATCGTCAACTGTCACCCTCCACCCTCCTCCACCCCCTGCACCCTCCACCGTCACCCTCCACGCTCCTCCACCCTCCACCATCACCCTCCACGCTCCTCCACCCTCCACCCTCCACCCTCCACCGTCACCCTCAACCCTCCACCGTTACCCTCCAAACTCGTCCGTCCTCCTCTAGCCCCCTCCACCGTCATCCTCCACCCTCCTCCCCCCTACATGCCCCTCCACCATCACCCTCCACCTTCCTCCACCCTCCACCCCCTACAACCTCCACCATCACCCTCCACCATCACCCTCCACCCTCCTCCACCCTCCAGCCTCCACAGTCACCCTCCTCCACCCCCCCTCCATCACCTCCACCCTGGACCCTCCTCCACCCTCCAGCATCACCCTCACCCTCCTCCACCCTCCATTGTCACCCCCCTTCCACCCTCCTCCAGCGTCCACCCTCCTCCACCCTACTCCACCCTCCACCCCCCTCCACTGTCACCCACCACCCCCTACACCCTCCTCCACCCTCCACCCCCCTCCACCCTCCTCCACCCTTCACCTTCACCCTCCACCCTCCTCCACCCTCCACCCCCTAGCGTCACCCTCCACCCTCCTCCACCCTCCACCATCACCCTCCACCCCCCTCCACTCTCCTCCACCCTCCATCCCCCTCTACCCTCCACATTCACCCTACACTACATATATTTGATTATATATCTTAATATTTAACCTAGAACTTTATATCTTAGATATTTTACCATATATATTTATTTTAATTCAAAAACTCTAATTTCAAAAACTCCTAAAGACCTGTTTTATATATATATATATATATATATATATATATATAAATTAAGAAATCCTAAATTTATATATTTTAAATTATATATATTAATATTAAACCTGAAACTTTAGTTCTAAACTATTTAGTATATTCATATATGTTCATTAAAAACGTTATTTGTTATATATATTTAATGATACATAATACATTTGATTATAGATTCTCAAATTTCCCTGATTTTTTTATTATATATATTAGTATTAACCTTAAACTTTATTTTTTTGAATATTTATTTTCATTTATTATTTTGATTATATATAAATATATATTATTGTGTGTATACGTGTAGATATGTGTATGCATGTGTAAAAACCCTAAGACCCTAATCCTAACGACCTAGAACTAAAACATGTATGTGTGTGCATGCTTGTGTAGTATGCGTGTATAAAATCCCTAAAATTTTGATCCTTAAGACCTAGACCTAAAACATGTATATGTGTGTATGCATGTGTATATGCATCATGTGTATATATGTGCATGCATGTGTAAAAACCCTAAAACCGTAATCCTAAAGACCTAGACCTAAAACATGTGTGTGTGTAATGTGTGTATCTGTGTATATATGTGTTTGCATGTGTAAAACTCCTAGAACCCTAATCGTAAAGACCTAAAACTAGAACATGTATATGTGTGTATGCTTGTATGTATATATATATATATATATATATATATATATATATATATATATATATATATATATATATATATATATATATATATATATATATATATATATACATATATATATATATATACATATATATATATATATATATATATTATGTGTGTATATGTGTATATATGTGTATGCAGGTGTAAAAACCCTAAAACCCTAATCCTCAAGACCTAGACCTAAAACATGTACATGTGTGTATGCATGTGTATATATATGTTTATTATGTGTGTATATGTGTATATATATGTATTCATGTGTAAAAACACTAAAATCATAATCCTAAAGACCTAGAACTAAAACATGTATATGTGTGTATGCTTGTGTGTATATATGTTTATGTGTATATGTATTATGCATGTATATGTGTATATATATGTATGCATGTGTAGAAACCCTAAAATGGAAAGCCTAAATCCGTAGACCTAAAACATGTATGTGTGTGTATGAATGTGTATATATATATATATATATATATATATATATATATATATATATATATATATATATATATATATATATATATATATATATATATATATATATATATATATATATATATATTTGCATGTGTATATGTATTATGTGTATATATGTGTATGTATGTGTATGCATGTATAAAAATCTAAAACCATAATCCTAAAGACCTAGATCCAAGCATAAAATCCTAATCATAAAGACTGAGACAAAAAACATGTATATGTGTGTATGCTTGTGTATATATATCTGTATGTGTATATTTATTATCTGTGTATATGTGTATGCAAGTGTAAAAACCCTAAAACCCTAATCATAAAAACTTAGACATAAAACATGTATATGTGTGTAGGCATGTGTATATGTTTTATGTGTGTATAATATGTGTATATGTGTGTACGCACGTGTGTATGTATGTAAAAGCTCAAAACCAGAATCCTAAAACCCTAACCCTAAAACAAGTATATCTGTGTATGTGTGTATGTATATGTAACATGTGTGTATGTGTATGTGCATATATATATATATATATATAGATATATATATATATATATATATATATATATATACTATATATATATATATATATATATATATATATATATATATATATATATATATATATAGTGTGTGTGTGTGTGTGTGTGTGTATGCATGTATGCATGTGTGTGTGCATATGTGTATGTATGTAAATAAACCTAAAACCCTAATCCTAAAAACAAGAACAAAAACATTATGTATATATGTGTGTATACATATGTGTGTCTGTATATGTGTATGCATATGTGTGTGTATGCATGTATGCATATGCATGAGTGTATTTATATGTGTGTGTACATTTGTGTATGTATATGTGTGTATACATGCATGAATATGCATGTGTATTTAATATGAATGTGAGTGTGTATGTATATGTGTTTTTCTATGTGTGCATGTATATATGTGCATATGTGTGAAAACGTGTGTATAAAAATGTGTGTTTGTGTGTATGTATATGCGTCTCTCTTCTGGTTTTATGCATGTAAGAGTGTATGTGTATGCATATATATGTATGTGTGTGTATGCATGGTTATATGTGTATGCATGTCAGAGTGTATGTAATATATGCATATGTATGTATGTCTGTGTATGTATGTATGCATATGCAGGTGTATATGTGTGTGTATATGTATGCATGCATATACATGAGCATGCATGTGTGTGTGTATGTATCCTTATCTCTCTCTCTCTCTTTATCTCTTTCTCTTTCTCTTTCTCTTTCATCTCTCTCGCTCTCTCTGTATATATATATATATATATATATATATATATATATATATATATATATATATATATATATATATATATATATATATATATATATATATATATAATATATATATATATATATATATATATATCCACTACAACAGATCAGCCATATATCGAGGCTTCTACGGAGGAAAATGAACGGGCACGATTTTGCCCCGACGTCGGTGTAAGGGTCGGTGTAGGTGTCGGAACAAAAGCATCGGTATAAGCGTCGGTATGAGCATCGGTATAAGCATCGGTATAAGCGACGGTATAAACATCGGTATATGCGACGGTATAAGCGACGGTATAAGCCATGGTATGCTCCTAGGAAAAATAGTCAGTATAAGCATCAGTATGTGCTTGGGGATACCGACGCTCATACCGTCGCCTATACCGACGACCATATCTGCAAAATTGTTTTTGGGCAGAGTGTGTTGTCTCTTGCTACAGCAACATTCCCATGCTATTGTGTAGCAAAAGACAATACATTCTGAGGAAAGCCTAACTACATGTGAAATGTATGATAGGCAAAGAAACATGATTTGATAAAGCAAACATACTCTCACATACAAAAGACATGAGCGAAATGAATCATGAACCATGTACAAAGAAATGAGGACACATTGACATGATATTTATAAACAACAGCTAGAACACATGTATATGTGTCTATGCATATGTATATACATGTGTATGTGTATATGTATTATGTGTGTATATTTGTATATGTGTAAATATTTGTATGCATATGTAGAAACCTTAAAACCTTAATCCTAAACACCTAGACCTAGAACACATGTGTATGTGTGTATTCTTGTGTATATATATGTGTACGTGAATATATATATGTTTACTTGAATATATATATGTGTATGTGTGTGTATGCATATGTGTATCTATGTAGAAAACCTAAATACCTAATCTTGAAGACCTAGACCTAAAACATGCATATGTGTGTATGCATGTGTATATATATGTGTATGTATATATGTATTATGTGTTTATATATGTATATGTGTGTATGTATGTGTGTATATGTGTAAAAGCCAAAAACCCTAATCCAAAAACCCTAACCCTAAAGCATGCATATGTGTGTATGTATATGTGTGTTAGTGCCCAACACTCTTATACCCACTCCTCCACCAATGTCTCCAGTCAAGCCCATTGTACCTGTTCAACCTCTTGTCCCTGAAGCACCGGATCTCTCATCCTCTTCGCCTAATTATTCTCCACCATCTTCCCATCACCTTTTATCAGCCTCTTCATCCCTGCCACTTCCTCCTCTTCCGGTTCCCATGTTTAGTGAAATAGAGTCCATGGGTCGAATGCTAATCCAATTCTCACAGCAGCTACCGATGCAACTTAGAATGGTCACTGATACTATTCGTCAAGAATTGCAGCATAAAATCGATGTATTAGAAGTGGATATTACTCCACTACAGGAAGAAATCGATGTAGTTAAGCAGAAAAATCATGGCCTACACTTACACATTCAACAGCTTCAAGATCAGCTAGCACAGAAAGATGCTTTGCTGTGTCAAAAGGATACAAAATCAGCACGTTGAAGCACGAAATCACTGATAAAATAGATGCAATGACTGCCATAGGCAATGAACTGCATAGCACGTGGGAAGCATACAGCATATTAGAAGAAGCCTCTCAGTCTCTGGCCAGCAATTTACTTAAAGTTGAAGCAGATCTGCATAAGACTATCGAAACCCTGTTCAAGCGTGATCAAGAGTTACAAGAAGAGCTTGGCAGATATCTCAAATTGAAGAAGGAATTTGAAGGAGTGCAGAAGGAAATCAAAGCCTACTACAAAACCATGCAGTTTCAGTCTGAAGAACTAGAGAGAAGAGAAAAGCAGCTCGGTTATCAAGCGGAGCATTTATCCAGAATAGATAAACAGATCAAAGATATGAAATTGAGTCGCGATGCCGCCCTTGCAAATGATTTCTACCTACAAGAGGCATTTTTGCAGACGTAGATAGAAATTTTGTTGATTCAAGTAATTGCTGCAAGCTCTGTTCGTACTGACGCACAGTCGAACCAGAAACTTTAAAACTAATGTTGGATTCTTTGAAGCAGAAGATTTCGAGAACTTTTAAATTAGCTCGCACCATGTACATACAGAGCATTGTAGATGAGCCCTAAATTTTGTTTCCGTTGCGGGTTTAAGTCCACCCGTGCGTGCCAGTGTAAGCCGCCGGATTGGTATATTATAATTTCACATATTGTAATTTTTCCTAGACCGCACTTATTTATCGTATAATTTAATAATAAAATGTATACATAAAAACATACATTTATTACATTATGAAGTTATTTACTAATAAAATGACCATTAGTTATGAAGTTATTTAATATATATGTTATAATTAAATAACTATTAGTTTGTTTATTAAGTCATTAATAATTGTTTAGTTAGTTAATTAGTACAATTATTTAATAGTTATCTTTAATAATTATTTACAAGTATAGGTGTACAAGAGTAGGAATTTAATTGGACACACATAATTATATACATATCTTCATATCTACATGGAATTACATATGCATGAACATAAACAGAAAGATCCAGAATCATTGCAATGCATTCATACCCATGCACACACAGATGATCATGATTAATTTACATGGATACTCATAAGATTTGTTTGTATTCAACTACTTAAGACTTCATAAACATATGTAATTTGGATGACGAGATCTTCAATCAGTTCCAAATCTTCAGAGCTCTACTACCTAAGAAGAAAGATTATTGAAATCAAAGAAATGCATCAAAAAGATTTGAGAGAGATAACATTTAACCATCTTGAAATCAAAAAGTTTTTAGTTTTCCGAATGTTAATTTGGATGTGGAAATCTCTCCAAACATTTGCCACCACCAAACCTGCACATCCTCCCGATGGGCCGACCTGTAGATCATGGAAAGTAGCATCAAATCTTTGGAAAACTTATAATTTGACTCTAAATAAGATGTAAATAAAAATGCTTCTGAATTCAGATTCAGTTTCTGATAATAAAGAAAATTCATAAAATTATGTAAATGTGAATTGAAAATCATTTTGTGCAATGCATGAAGTCAAAAAGACAAATTTAGAAAATCCAAAAAATAGTCATTTAGAGAGTCCTAGTACATACCATTCCATTAATCTTGTTCAAAAAAGAGATTTAATTTATATAAGTATTCTATCTTCTATCTCTTAATTGTCTCCCATAAGATATATCCGACTAATTCTTCTGTAGCAGACCTCTGCCTCATATAGCCCACAATACATTTTAGAAGTGATTTCGAGACCACAACTGAATCATAATAATTTTTCTTTTTCTTTTTCTTTGTTTTTCTCTTCTTTTTTTATCTTTTCCTTCTTCTCTTTTTCTCTTTTCATCTTGAACCAACCATTTAATGTACTACTTGATGTATTCATGTTTTCTTTCTTCTTTCTTTGCAAGTTTTTGTTTAAGGGAAAGGCTTCAACCCCTAATGAGAGCTGAGGATCTAGAAGCATCCTATAGTCAGAACTAGGATCTCATTTGCTAAACTATTTCAAAAGATAAAGAAGCTTACTTGTATAAAGTAAACTTACCTTTAATAAGGGTCGTAGGTCAAGTGTTCCTCTCCTATCCTCACAACAAATTATAAATTCTCTAAATTGGACCTTTAACTTACATACATATTTCTATTTTTGATTTCCTTTTCATTATTCACATAATCTTAATAAATTTCCTTTCATACCAGAAACACATCAATTCCTAAGTATGAAATGCCCTTATTTTAAATAGATTCATCCTTTTTCTTGCAATCACATTTCTTAAAACAATGTTTAGTTATTTTACAGTGTGCGTTCATATTGAGTCTGAAAAGTACTATCATACACAAGCACCCAATCCCCACTCTCTATAGCTTGAGGCCTCAGTCGATGTTTCTTGTCAAAGTAAACTTTATTTTTCATTCGTGATGGTTTTAATTTTTTTATAGTCTCTTTTAAATTTTCATTACCTTGTTTTAATTGTTTAAGTCTTAATGCCAATAATTCTTCTCGTGTTACATTGTCTTCCTATTTTAAACTCATCGAATTTACTATCTGAGTATGTATAGGAAATATCAGCTTTTGATAGTACATGAGTCCAATTGGAATAAAACCAGTTGATCTCATGTACTTTATCCTATCGGTCCATATAGCAAATGGGAGATATTTTGGCCATTGTCCAATATCTCCATGGCAAGCTTTTGAAATAGCCTTCCACTATGGAAGGATGTCCTCCTTCAATCTTTTGATTTTCCTCTCGGTTGTAGGCACTTGTAAGAGACAATCGAATCCCATGATGAGCAAGGAACTCTCTTGCCTCTCTAGCCCTCTAGCTCACCTCGATCTGCTACTACTTTTTCAACATATCCAAATTGGTATTACTTCTACTAAAAGAAATAAGCATACGTTATAAGTAGTATTAGAACTAAGCACTCTACCCTCTACATGATTTGTTAGATCTTCACGTGCAAGTACTATGTATCTTATATCACTATTGCTTTTAGGCATAGTCACAAGGTCGACTACCCACTTGTAGTGAATACAAGGTGGATACGTCGGATGTAAAGGGTTTCTATGTTTCATTGAGGAATGTAGCTGGTACGCTGTACAAGTGCTCACAAGTTCTTTTTACAATTACATACATCCACAACCACCAATAACTTTACCAAATCTTCTCATACATAGGTACAAAACCCTTATGACTAGCCTGATGGGGGAAGTATCTCAACCCCTAAGCAATGATGAAGCTGCGAATGACCTCCACAGGTATCCTTCTTTGACCTCTGCACACCAAAAATGCTCTTACTCAGAGCTTATGCAGAGAACTCCAGTGAGATTTTGTAGACCTGTAGTAGACACCAAGGGCTTTCCAACAAAACAAATTTCTTTTGAAATGGATGCTTACACAAAGAGAAACAATGTCTACAACATGAGCTAGTTGAATGCTCACAACTGCTAGTCAAGGAGAGACCTCACTTCACTCCAGCAAACTTTTCTCAGAGATTATACCGAGAATGAATCTCAAACTTGAGTCAACTTTAGAGAACTCTAATAGCTACCCAATGACACCAAAATCATAGCAAATGGATACATAGAGAAGGAGAACCAGCCCTTACAATAGAGAGCAAAATATTTCCAACGGAGCCTACACAAAGAGAGAGATATCAATCACACAACTTCACTAAAATGAATGTTTCTCCCAGCTTACTCAGAGAATGCTCCAGAAAATTGGTAAGCATAAATAGACTCTTATAGCTATTCAATGAGTCAAGAATTACATCAAATGGATACCATATGAGGGAGAACCAATGCTAACAACTCAGGGGTAGAGAGTTGCAACACTTGCCTGCGCACACACATAGATATGCCTACTAAAAGAAAACAAACAAGCAAGCAAGGGGGTTGCTTAAGCAAGGGGCTTGCTTATCACAACTCCAGCACTTAGTGCTCACTTTACATGAGCTAAAACTCCAAGAAGATGGCCCAAAAGAAGTCGGGATACATGCTCCTTTTATAGTGAGAAGTGTGCCCCTAAAATCTAGGAACTACCTTTCCAAATTAGCCTCCTAACTTGGAGGAATTAGTTGAGATGACTTGGGGAGTGGTTGAGTGACTTTTTTTGATGGAATCTCGTGGCTTTTGGCTTCCTTTGATTGCCTCCACATGTCCATAAAAGATTCCCCACGAATTTGTAGCTTGAAGCTTGACTTTTAACACTCCCCCTCAAGCTTCAATTCTTCGTCCTCAATCCAAGCTCCTTCATGATTGATGCATTGCTTGAATTTTGAAATCTTCATCCCATCCAAAGCCTTTGTAAACATGTCGGCAACTTGGTCCTTGGTACCAATATGATGTACTAAAACTTCCTTCGATATCACCTTTTCCCTTATGAAGTAATAGTGCACTTCAATATGCTTGGTTCTAGCATGATAGACAGGATTCGCGGCTAGATGAATGCTACTCATATGTCACAAAAAATTGGATATGTGTCAACCTGCAAATTAAGCTCCATAAATAACTTCTTAATCCACATTAGCTCACATGTGACTTGAGCCAAAGCTCTATACTCAGCCTCGGTGGAAGATAATGCGACCGTGGGTTGCTTCTTTGAAATCCATGAGATGATCTTGCTACCTAGCATGACTAGGTAACCACTTGTACTCCTTCTAATCTTCCTTCGAACCGGCCCAATCGGCATCGGAATAAGCTTTGACCTTGCATATCATCATCAAATGAGTAGAACAATCCTTCATTTATAGTGGCTTTGAGATATCGCAACATTCTTCTTGCAGCTTGCAAGTGTGTAGTCCTTGGACTATGCATAAATTGTGATAACACTCCAATCCATATGCTATGTCGGGCCTGGTTATTGTGGCATAATTGAAAGAGCCTACAATAGATCGATACAAAGTTACATCCTCTAATGGCTCTCCATCAATGGAGCTTAGCTTTACATTAATTCCATGGGATTTGAAATAGGCTTGCAATGTAGCATCCCAAACCACTCAAGTAGGTCTAGAATATACTTCCTTTGTATGAGCATAATACCTTCTTCTTTGTATACAACTTCAATGCCAAGAAAATACCTAAGATCTCCAAGATCAGAGATCCTAAACTCCTTTCCAAGCTTTGCCTTGATCTCCTCAATGCCCTTTGTATCATTACCTGTAATGATAAGATCATCTACATACACACACATGTAGACCACAAGTTCTCCTCTTTGTTTGATGAAGAGAGATGGATCCGCCTTGCATTGATTGTAACCACATTTGATCAAATAGTCCACAATCTTTGGTTCCAAGCCCTTGGAGCTTGCTTTAGGCCATAAAGTGCCTTTCTTCAACCTACAAACATGATGTGGAAACTCTTTATGAACAAAACCTAGTGGTTGCTCCATGTATACCTCTTCTTCCAAGTCTCCATTGAGAAAGGCATTCTTGATATCCAATTGGAAGAGCTTCCATCCTTTGCTAGCAGCCATTGCAATGAGTGTCCTAATGGTGCTCATCTCTGCCACGGGGCTGAATGTTCTCTTCAAAGTCCACTCCATAGGTTTGTGCAAAACCCTTGGCCACCAATCTTGCTTTGAAACCTAGAAATAGATCCATCTGAATTCCTCTTTACTTTATACACCCACTTATTACCTATTACCTTCATGTTCTCCTTCTGGGCACTAGAGTCCATGTTGATTTTCCTCAAGTGCGTCGACTCTCTTCTTGCAAAGCCCTCTTTCCATCGGTGTACCTGCTTGGCATCTTCATAGCAATCGGGCTCATGATCTTCTACTACTTTGTTCATATATGCATAATGTGTTGCCATGTATGAATCATAAGTAAACCTTTGAGTTGGATACTTAACTCTAGAAGACTTCCTTTCTTCACCTTTTGGAGGAATAAAACCTCCCTTTGCCTTGGGAACTTGATCTCTTTCTTTTACGTGGCTTCTTTCTCCATCATGTGTCCTTCATCATCTTCAACTTCATTACCTTCTTCATCCAACTCCACCAATGTTGCTTTGCCTTTGTTGATTGAATTGTGCTTCATAGCTTGATGAAGATCTCCCCCTCCATGGTGAGTTCATGCTTGAAACTATCTTCATTGATGGAACACCTTGGGCCGCTTAGCTCTAGGTCGATTTGTTCTTCATCATGTCCATGCTTTTCTTCTTCATAGTCCTGCATACAATCATACTT
>MU260113.1:30000-102500 GCA_020310875.1 Ceratopteris richardii
GTGCTCAGTAAGACATCTAAGAACAAAGCCACTTGTTTGGCTGGTGTGGGTAACTCTGGAGCAGGGCATCTCTCTAGATACTGTCTGAACCTTCTACCTGCTAGCCGCACTGTTTCTTGGGGTGTCTGCTTGAAGCTGTGGATCAAAGATGATGTGTTATGCCTGATACCACTCTTGGAAAATTCTACAATGAATTCGTCTAGCAGTTGACCTATATCGCGATAGTTGCGACTACTCAGTGGTTGAAACCAAGCCAAGGCAGTGCCCTTAAGAGTCAAACCAAATGCCTCGTACTGGGTGAACAAGTCCTCAACCTGCTCAGCTCTTAACACTTGTTTGAACTCGGCCACATGATCATAAGGATCTCCTGACCCGTCAAAATAATTCTTCATTGCCTTGATCACTTGAGTGGGTCTAAGGGTTCTTGGGTGCTCTCGGGGTCTAGGCAATGGAAAATCCTGTTCATCTCTTTGTTGCCTATGTGCTTGATGTCTCTCTCTTTCAGGTCTTTCATTTTCAAATCCTGACCTATTCCTGCCCACGGTGTGTGCAAAACTTACCTCAGGTCTCTCTCTAGTTCTTTCTCTCTGGGCTTCATGAGCGTGGGATGATCCTACTCCTTGGAGGCCATGGGAAACATTGGATCTTGGTGGAGGGAAAATCAATTCACTCTTCCAAGTATATGCATGTCTATCATGTTCTGTTACCAAGAAAATTTTCTCTGATGTGTTATCCAGGTAGACCACTTTGCCTGGTGTCTCTGGATCCTTGAACTCGTAGATGATGACTATGCCCAATTGGCTAGGTTGATCTGGCTTGAATCTCCAAAAGGCTTCCTCTATTTCTCTATTCAAGAATAGTTCTATGCTTTTGTTGTCTTGAGGGATCCAGTCTGGAGTGATCACTCTGGTCAAAATTGACTTGCCTCTAGGAGTCTGGGGTCCTTGTCCTACATTTCCTTGTTCTAGGTCTCCTATCTCATTCTCATGAATGATATTTCCAAACTCATCGGTCCTATCTGCTTGGTTGGTAACCACATACATGGTTCCTTCCTTATCAATGTATGAACCCTCTTCGAACTTGACCACCGGGTGTTCAAGTCCAAAGGATTGATATGGATTTTTGAGTTGGACCATTGATCACCTCAGGCCATCCTCATAGATGCGAGCACTTAATCGGTTGGTCCAAATATATTCCAACTGCGTCTTATAGGGACCTTCTGGTGTTTGTAGATGGGCAGTCCCTGAGCCACCTGCAGGTTTCCCCATGCTAAAAGACATTTCTGAGTCACTTGTGTCTGAACTTAGTCCGTAAGGATGACCACTTAGTTGTTGTGCCCAAGACTTAGCTGTATGGTTGATACTGGACTGAGAAGATCTAATGCTTTGTCTATCCTTGCCTAGGTGTCTACCAGATCTCAAGCTCATAAGCTTTGGCTAAGAGTCCAAAATTTCCCCTTGGTATGGTTCAAAAATCCTTTGGAGTCCCCTTGGGTTCCAGGTCCCACTTGAAGGTCAACTTCAAATTATCCTATCTGAAAATCAACGCGTTATTCTTATAAAAGATAGTTGAGGCCGTGTAGGATTTGAAACGAGCTTTCCAACGAGCTATAAAGCTCAAAAAATGGACTTTGGATGAAAAAGCTATGTCAAATCAGGCTCCTGGGGGTCAAAACAGGCAAACAGGACCTTTTGGAAAAAATCACGATTTTGTGAAATCAAGAGAATCGCGATTTTGTGAACTTCAAAAGAATCGCGATTTTGTGAACTTCAAGAGAATCGCGATGCTATGAAATCAGAGAATCGCGATTTTGTACCTTGAGAATCTTGGTTTCACAAAATCATGTTTTTGGCTGAAAATCATGATTTGTGAGAATCGCGATTTTGAGCAGAGAATCGTGTTTTTGAGAATCGCAATTTTGAGCAGAGAATCGTGTTTTCACAAAATCGTGATTTCACAAAATCGTGTTTTCACAAAATCGTGTTTTCACAAAATCGTGTTTTGAAAATCGTGTTTTTGCTGAAAATCGTGATTTGTGAGAATCGCAATTTTGAGCAGAGAATCGTGTTTTTGAGAATCGCGATTTTGAGCAGAGGATCGTGTTTTTGAAAATCGTGATTTTGAGCACACGATCGTGTTTTTGAAAATCGCGATTTTGAGCACAGAATCGTGTTTCAGAGAATCGTGGTTCACAAAATCATGGTTCACAGGATCGTGTTCTAGAGAATCGTGATTTTGTCTCAGAGAATCGTGGTTTTCAAAATTTAGAGAATCGTGATTTTGAGTACAAGCACAGAATCGTGTTTTTTGAAAATCGTGATTTTGAGCACAGAATCATGTTTTAGAGAATCGCGATTTTGTCTCAGAGAATCGTGTTTTCACAGAATCGTGGTTCACAGAATCGTGATTCACAAAATCGTGTTCTCACAGGATCGTGTTCTAGAGAATCGCGATTTTGTCTCAGAGAATCGTGATTCACAAAATCGTGTTTTTCACAAAATCATGGTTCTCAGAATCGTGTTTTTTGACATGAAAATCGCGATTTTGTCTCAGAGAATCGTGTTCTCATAGAATCGTGTTTTTTGCTGAAAATCCTGATCTGTGAGAATCGCGATTTTGAGCCAAACCACAGAATCGCGATTCTGAGAATGACCACAGCATCGTGATTCTTTCAGCAAGCTTTTAGGCGGGAAACAGAAAATCGTGATTTTCAAAAAAATTTGAATTTTCACAGAATCGCGATTTTCATCACAGAATCGCGTTTTTTGGCAGGAACTTCGAATTTTTGAGCGCCGAGCAATGGCGTAGAAAATCATGAAAAACACAGGCGCTTGTTCTCCCTTGCACTTCCTAACTCCTTCCCACACAAGAATGCATGAAAAATGGTATGAAAATGGTGAAAATGCACTAAAAAACAAGAAATTTCTATGAAGAAGAAGATGGAAGAAGGTGGAGATGATGATGATGAAGAAGATGAAGAAGAAAAATCAGAAAATGAACAAAAATGACAGTTTTTTTAACCTTCCAACGTCACAAATCTACAATCTTACCATCACAATGCTCGTCCTCGAAGCTCTCTCCCCGACAACGGCACCAAAATTTTGGTGTAGCTCAAGCATAAGCACCACCTCCTTTACTTGTCAATCCGCGGAGACATGAGGACCGGTATGAAGACCTTGAGCGAGTGAAGGCACAAGTGTGTGAGTGAAAGCACAGAAGCATGCACACACATACACACACACGTGCGCAAGGTAAGATCAAAGAGAGGAACAATGGAAGGGCTTTGATTACAAAAGAAATCTATTACAAAACTGATATCTACCAGAAGCTAACCTCAAAAATGAGCTCTCTAGCTCTTTTTATAGTTTTTGGACTAGTTTTGGCCCTGTCCAGACCTAGTGTCCGGCTTAGTTAAAAATTAGGTTCCAAGGCTTATTTGAGGGCTCAAACAAAGTCTAAAAATTATGAAAATTGGTACGATGGTACTTCTAATACTCCTCAAGCTTGAGGACTCCTCGGCTTGCACAAAATGGAGTTATAAAAATAGAAAATGGTATTTACAATGGTTTTTAGTGATGAAAATCACTATTTTTGTAGGGGATTCTTCTGATAATTTGACATACACTTTTTGGAGCTCCCTACTTGCTCTCTCTTCTTCTATGTCCACTTCTTTGATATGCTTCCATGTTTTATGCTTGACCTTGAGTTCCAACAGTCCACATACATATGTATGAAAAAGATATGATGTGAAGTAATTCGATGGCGATGCACCATAGTGCACTCTCCTTCTCGTGAGCTCTACGACGATATCCTCGGAGTAGAAAATCAAGCTCTTGAGGCCGCACACGGTACTCCACGCAGAGACTACGAAACACGCAGAAAACACAGTACACAGGGAGCATGAAGACAGACTTCTTAGGTCTTACAAATGCGGTTGAACTTACAGTCTGTGACTGACCAGGCCACTATATGTTTTATTAAAGAACATATACAAATAAGTGTCCAGTGGCCATTTGGCCTTTCACATGGACACTAACGGTAACAATCTCCCACTAAAGGCCAATATGGCCAGAGTAACTATGGGAGAAAAATAAAGAATGATAAAGAATACCTTAGTGTAAGTATACAAACTATACCTCCCACCTGATGGGCATGTTACACAGTATACAAGTGACTGTGTAAGATCAAGAATAAAGTAACCCCCATCAAGTGACAATAGTGTCAAAAGCTATCTTGTGGCAGAGCTTTAGTCAAAGCATCTGCAACATTATCTCGAGTGTGAACCTTCTCAAGAATAATGTGCTCAGTGGCTAAGCAATCTCTAATGAAGTGATACCTCACCTCAATGTGCTTGGTCTTTGCATGATAGACCGGATTCTTAGCCAAAGCAATGGCACTCTGACTATCACTGAGCAAGCGAGGTACATGAGGTAAACCCATATCACAAGCAAGACGAGAAAGCCACAATGCTTCCTTACATACCTCACTTGCTGCAACATACTTTGCTTCTGTGGTGGAAATAACTGTACATTCTTGAAGAGGAGATCTCCAAGAGATAGCACCTCCAACAAAATGAAAATTGTACCGTGATGTAGACTTACGATTGTCTACACAACCAGCATAGTCAAAATCTGTGTAACCAATAATGGATGCTTTCCCTCTACCTAAGCATAGACACTTGTCCTTAGTGCCACTCAGATATCACAAAATCATCCTGACCGCTTCCCAATGTTTCTTGCCAAGATTAGACATATATCTGCTCACAACTCCCACTGCAAATGCAATGTCTGGTCTTGTAGCTACCATAGCATACATGAGACTACCAACAATAGACTGATAGGGAATTTTGGTCATGAATTCCTTTTCCTCATCTGATTTGGGGTAGTCATCCTTGCTCAATTTCACATATGTGGGTAAAGGTGTACTCAATGCCTTTCCAACCTGCATATTGAACCAGTGAAGTACTTTGGATATGTACTCACTTTAAGACAAGTATATGCATCTTTTACTCCTATCACGAGTAATGTGCATGCCAAGAATATGTTTGGCATCCCCCAAATCCTTCATATCAAATGTCTGATTCAATTTCTTTTTGAGAATTGACAAATCATAAGAGGACTTCCCAGCAATCAACATATCATCGACATAAAGTATCAAGCATATCAAGCTACCATCAGAGCATCTTTTTGTGTAGAGACAATGATCCTCATTGCTCCGAGAATAGCCTTGGGACTTCATAAAAGCATCAAACTTTTGGTACCATTGTCTAGGAGACTATTTAAGTCCATACAAGCTCTTCTTGAGCTTACAAACTAGACTTTCCTTGCCAGGAACTACATAACCCTCTGGTTGTTCCATATAGATCTCATATGTAAGATCTCCATGCAAGAAAGCTATTTTCACATCCCTTTGGACTAGCTCTAAGTCCTCCATTGCAACGATCCAAGCAACATGCACAAAGTAGTCATCTTGACCACTGGAGAGAAGATTTCCTCAAAATCAACACTATGTTGTTGCTTAAAACCCTTAGCAACAAGTCGTGCTTTATATTTTGGAGAAGCACTATCTGATGTGAACTTCAGCTTATATACCCATTTACATGGTAAAGCTTTCCTACCCTTTGGCAAAGGTACTAAGTCCCAAGTACCATTCTTGTGAATAGAATCCAGATCACTCTTCATGGCACGCTCCCACTTGACATGATCCTCTGTCTGCATAGCCTCTTTGTAGCAAGAAGGCTCACCGGCATCTGTTAGCATAAAAAAATCTAAACCTGGAACATATCTATCGGGTGGATGTGAGACACGTGTAGAATGTCTCAATGGTTGCTTAACAGGAACATGTGCAGACTGATCTGAATGGACATTCTCTTGAACATCCTTATGTGCAGCATTTTTATGCATGCTAACCGGAGGAATAGTATCCTCAAACACCACTCTTCTCACTTGAACCTCCTTAATGGGTTGTTTATGCATCTTAGAATCATTAAAAATGACATCACTACTTCTGATCACTAACCGTGTTTCAGGATCCCATAAGCGATATCCAAATTGTCCTTCTCGACCATATCCAAGAAAAATGCATTTCTTTGACTTATGGTCCAATTTTTGTCTAAGATTCTTGGGTATATGAACATATGCTTCACACCCAAAAACTCAAAGATGATCATAATATGGTAGCTTCCCTGTCCATAACTCTTGTGCCACTTTCAGACCTTTGGCAGTACTAGGTGAAAGGTTAATCACATGAACTGCAGTCAATACTGCTTCTGCCCAAAAACCTTGTGAGAGGTTTGCATTGCAACATAGAGACTACTCTATCTTGAATAGTTCTATTCATCCTCTCAGCTACACCATTATGTACTGGGGTATAAGGAGTTGTAAACTCTCTATGAGTCCCTCTAGATTGACAGAAAAGGTTGAATTCATGTGAGGTATACTCACCCCCATTATCTGAACGTAAAGCCTTAAGCTTAGTTCCTTTTTCAGTCTCAACTGAAGCAAACCATTTTTTGAAAGTAGGGAATACATCATCCTTCGATTTGATAGGATATACCCAGACTTTTCTAGTAGCATCATCTATGAAAGTGACAAAGTAAAGGAACCATCTAAGGACCTAGTGGGCACAGGACCACACACATTGTGTATGAACGAGATCTAAAGGCTGAATTGAAGAGTCAATGTGCATTCTATGCACATTCCTTGTTTGCTTTTCATATTGACAATGCTCACAAAATGAAAAATCAGAGAAAGATAACACAAGTAAGTAGCCAGAATGAGAAAGATTTTGCATTCCACTACGAGATATATGGCCCAAACGACCATGCCAAATACAAGCCATAGGCTGTTCAGTAACAACTAACAAGTGTTCTTTCTATGATACAAATAAAGGATAAAGTGAGCCAACTTTGCTTCCTTTTGCAATAACCATATTGCCCTTTGATATATGAAATGACTGAGCATAGAAGACCACCTTGTAACCAAGGTCATCAAGTTGACCAACTGACATCAAACTGCATGATAACTGAGGTACATGGTGTACATTATGCATAGTAAATTTTGAACCATCAATGAACTGCACAACCACATCTTCCCCACAACATCACACTGGTAAGAGTCACCAAGTCTCATGGTACCAAGAGACTTATGTGAGGACCGGTATGAAGACCACGAGCAAGTGAAGGCACAAGTGCGTGAGTGAAAGCACACAAACATGCACACACATACACACACGCACACACGGTAAGATCAAGAGAGGAACAATGGAAGGACTTTGATTACAAAAGAAATCTATTACAAAACTGAAATCTACAAGAAGCTAACCTTAAAAATGAGCTCTCTAGCTCTTTTATAGTTTTTGGACTAGTTTTGGCCCTGTCCAGACCTAGTGTCCAGCCTAGTTAAAAATTAGGTTCCAAGGCTTATTTGAGGGCTCAAACAAAGTCTAAAAATTATGAAAATTGGTAGGATGATAGTTCTAATACTCCTCAAGCTCGAGGACTCCTCGACTTGCACAACATGGAGTTGCAAAAAGGTGAAATGATATTTACAATGGTTTGAGTGATCAAAATCACTATTTTTGTAGGGGATTCTTCTGATAATTGGACATGTACTTCTTGGAGCTCCCTACTTGCTCCCTCTTCTTGTGTGTCCACTTCTTTGATGTGCTTCTATGCTTTGTCATTGGTCTTGAGCTTCAACACTCCCCCCCCTCTCGAGTTTGTCGTCCCTGACAGACCCTTGTTGTAGAGGTTGTTCCATGTAGTACTTTGAGAGGTAGTGTCCATCCTGTGTGAACAAGATCCTTCTACCTATCTATTGTAGCAGGTTCGGTTGTCTGATTCTTCCTTTGTCATTGTGAGTTATTGTAAGGCTTAGTTCTTTGGTATGTGTTGCTTCCTTGGATTCTAGCGAGACAGTGTCCTTGTTGTTGATGTATAAAACACCACAAGAAATGAATTAATGTGACACTAGAACACCTCTATGGTCACCATTAACTCATTGCCACTCCAAACTTTGAGAAATGATAGCTTAAAGTGAGAACTTTGCTTCTACAGAAATTCCTAGTCACCGAAATGACATACCTTCAGTATTTTGCTAATTTCTCCTAGCTCAAGTATGCTTTTTCCATGAAACTTTGTAGGCTGAAACTAGAAGAGTAGAGCTTTCCAACAAGCTATTATATACATCAAACGGAGCTCTAGAACTCAAGTTATAGCCCTCACAAGATGACCCTGTATGACCTTCCAAAACTGGAAATCTTGCCTGTTTTAGTATTCCTGATGTCCAAAAATAAAAAATTCGATGCCTAGCATCGAATTTCAGTCCAAGTCGATGCCAGGCATCGACTTTGGGCTTTTTTTGGCTATTTTTCTGCACCAGAAACACTCTATTTTACACACACATGAAGAAGATGACTTATATGATAGAAGTCAATGCCGGGCATCCATTTTATGTTGGAAGTCGATGCCAGGCATCGAGTTGCTCCACAAACTTCATATTTTTAGAAGATTCAACAATAGTTAACACACAGAGAATGAAAAAATGACTCATCAGCCAAGATTCGATGCCAGGCATCGAATTGCTCAGAAAACTTGAACTTTTGAATTCATCACACAGTAGGCAAACATGGAGATGATGGAGAGAGACTCATACACAGAACTTTACACAGTTCTTTCTCACAGCTATGAAAACTCAGAAGTTTTACAGATGCTTTCTCACTCAGAGAAGCCCGACTATTCTCAGTCGTATAAAATGAACTCCTTCTTCTACTTCTTCTCTCTATTCTCTCTCTCTCTCTCTCCGCGTCAGTTGATACAAACTAACTTATATAGATTTTTCGTATTCTCGTGATTTTAAAAACTTCTAGAACTAAAGTGAACTAACTTTACAAATATGATACATTTGTGAATTTGTCCCTTCACATAGGCATGGGGTTTTCTTCCTAAGATTTGAACTTCAAATATATGTCCAATTAGTGAGTGTTTCTCCAACAGCTCCCCCTCAATCACTAATTGACATTCCCTGTTTCTTCATATCATCTTCTTTTCTTTTACTCCTGCCATGCTTTTGAATCTACTGGTCTTCACACCATCCAAGCTCTTTGTCATTATGTCTGCTAACTGATCTTTAGTAGAAATGTATTCCACTTCAATCTCTTTCTCCATTACCTTTTCTCTGAGAAAATGATACTGTATCTCTATGTGCTTTGTTCTTGCATGAAATACTGGATTTGCTGCAAGATAAAGTGAACTCATATTATCTCCATGTATTGTAGGTGTACCTTGATCAATGCCTAAGCTCTTGAACAATGTCTGCATCCATATGACTTCCTTAGCTGCTTCCACAAGTCCTTTGTACTCTGCTTCAATTGATGATAATGCTACTGTATGTTGTTTCTTGGAACACCAACTTACAAGCTTATCACCAATGTATATCATGTAACCATGAGTTGATCTCCTGTCATCTTGATTACCTGCCCAGTCTGAGTCACTGTAGGCTCTCAACTTCAAATCTGATGTAAAAGGATAATATAATCCTTCCTTTATAGTTCCTTTGATATATCTGAGAACTCTTTGACCTGCAATCCAATGTGGGTCCTTTGGACAATGCATGAATTGTGACAAAACTCCCACTGCATAACTAAGATCAGGTCTTGTTAGTGTAGCATAAATCAAACTACCCACAAGAGATTGATACTTCCTTATATCTTTGTAGTCTGCACCATCATATTTACTGAGCTTGTGATTAACTTCAAGTGGAGTTGAAGCTTCTCTGCAATTTTCCATATCAAACTTCTTCAACAAGTTCAGAAGATACCTTTCTTGTGACACATATATGCCATGATCTGTATAAGTAACTTCCATTCCAAGAAAGTATGATAACTTTCCTAGGTCACTGATCTTAAACTCTTTCTCAAGTAATCTCTTTACCTCCTTGATTCCTTCATCTGAAGTACCTGTGATTATAATGTCATCTACATAAATACAAATGTAGATTGTACCTTCGTCTATTCTTTTGATAAGTAGACTTGAATCTGCTTTTGAACTTTGATATCCAAGATCATTGAGATACTTCACCAGTCTATAGTTCCAAGCTCTTGGAGCTTGCTTCAATCCATACAATGCTCTTCTCAACCTGCAAACAAAATTTGGATACCTGGAATCTATAAACCCTTGAGGTTGTTCCATGTATACCTCATCTGATATGTATCCATTCAAGAATGCATTTTTTATATCCAATTGACTTAGGGTCCATCCTTTTGAAGCTGCAATAGCAATGATTGTCCTTATAGTTGACATCTTAGCTACAGGACTGAATGTCTCATCATAATCTATGCCATAGGTCTGGGCATAGCCTTTCACCACCAATCTAGCTTTGTATCTGGCTATACTTCCATCTGCAAGCTTCTTCACTTTATAAACCCATTTATTTCCAATTACTTTCTTACCATTTGGTTTAGGAACAAGTTCCCATGTCTTGTTCTCCTCCAGTGCATTGAACTCTTCCTTCATTGCTTCTTCCCATTGCTTTTTACCTTTAGCTTCATCATAGTTCTGAGGTTCTTCATCATCTTTGACCATATATGCATAGTTCTTCTGAGTTATGTAAGAAGTATCATAAGAATACCTTTCTGGTTGTCTTCTTGTCCTGCTTGACCTTCTTGGTTCACATTCTTCATAAGTTTCTGGATACACCTCTTCATCAAATATAGGAGCTTCTTCATTCATTCTTGTTAATCCACTTCTGGATGTACTTGCTTGCATATAGTCTTCATCTCTATTCACCTGCACAATTGATTTTCCTTTCTCACATCTTCTTACCTCTTCTTCAAATTCTTCAGCTGTATGACTTTGATCTGCATACCAACTTTTCTGTTCATCAAATGTAACATCTCTAGAAACAATAAATTGTTTGGTTAGAGGATTCCACAATCTGTAACCCATCTGCTTTTCATCATAACCAATGAACACATATTTTTCTACCTTTGGTTCAAGTTTATGCCTAAGTTGTGATGGCACATAAGCATATGCAATTGATCCAAACACTCTACAATGATCTAGTGTTGGTTTCTTACCCCACCAAGCTTCATATGGAGTCATTCCATTCAGAGCTACACATGGTAATCTATTCACAAGATATGTAGCTGTATTTACAGCCTCAGCCCAAAGATAATTTGGATAGTTCTTCTCCTTTAGCATAGCTCTAGCAAACTCAACCAAAGTCCTGTTCCTTCTTTCTTCTACACCATTTTGTTGTGGTGTATACCTGCAAGTTATTTCTCTCTTAATACCTGCATTCCAAAGATAATCATTGAACTCTTGGGAGAAGTATTCTCCCCCTCCATCAGACCTCAGTCTCTTAAGCTTTTGACCTGTGACTCTCTCTGCATATGCATGAAAATGCTTGAATGCTCCAAACACTTCTGATCTTTCCTTCAAAACATATAATGTTATCCATCTTGTAGCATCATCAATGAAAAGAACATAGTACCTTGAGCCACTGATAGATCCTTCTTTTGTTGGTCCCCATACATCTGTATGAATGAGCTCAAGTACTCCATCATGTTTGAATCCTTTCTTTTGAAATGGTAACCTGTGTGCTTTACCCATTTGACATGCTTCACATTTATAAACCATATGTTGACTTTGCACATTTGGTAATCCTAGTACAGACTGATTAGCAACCATAGCTTTAATTCCTCTTTCATTGAAATGACCTAATCTCTTATGCCAGAGATCAAGTTCTGTAATCACTGCTTCACCATGTGTGAGCAAAGCTTGACCAATGTTCCCTTGCACTCTTAAAGTAAAGAGTCTACCTTCTTTCTTACCAGAGACAATCTGATTATATCCATTCTCTGGATCTTCCACAAATACTCAAATGATTACTCAATCCACAAATCCAGCAAGCCTTTTTGTTGTTATTTTGATTACCTCTTCCTCTTCCAAAACCTCTTGCTCTTCCTCTGCCAGTGCCTTTACCTCTTGCATAATAAGCTTGAGAATTAGACTCCTCTTCATCCTTTGCTTTACCTTTATCTCCTTTCTTCTTATTCTTCATGTACATTGCAGAACTTTGACCTTTATCTCCATCTCCCTTCAAGTCTTGCTCATATGTGAGCATCAAACCAAGCAACTGGTTCAAATCTGGAACATAATGATTTAATGAAAGTTTTGTTGATAAGACAAAAGGTTTCCACCTTTCATCCCCTCTCAAGCCTGCAAGTAATTGAGCAATCAATCTGTGATCTTCAACATCTTCATCTATGGATCCAAGACTATCTGCTAGATCCTTCATCTTAGTGACATAATCACTAATGGTTTGACTTGGCTTCTTCTTGAATGTTGTAAACTCTGACCATAGACTTGCTTTCTGTGCTTTAGTAGTGCTTTGGAAATGATATTCCAATGCATTCCATATATCTTCTGATGATTCCAATCCTCTGATGTGTGGTAGCAAATGATCTGAGATTGTATTGTAGATGTAGGCTTTTGCACTTGCATCCTTCTTCTGCCAATGCTTTAAAGCATCAAGTTCTTCTTTCTTTGGTCGGCTTTCATCTTCAAATACTGGCTTCTCTTCTTCACCTGTTACATATACCATGAGATCCTTACTCATAAGTAAGGCTTCCATTCTCATTACCCATGCGGGGTAATTATCTCTGTCCAGTTTGTCAATGGAGATATGATCTGCCATAGTTCTTTCCTTCTGCTGCAACCTGTGAGCTTAAAGGATAAAGGATAATACCTTTTGAAGTTCTTTGTGTATGAGGATACTTCGAAAGTAATCTTTTGATGCCTTGTGTCTTCAAATGCTTCACCTTTCAAACTTTAATGGAAAACTTTACAAAACTTCTCGTACCTTTGTCGTCTTCTGCTCTCGAGAATCTTTCTGCTCTGATACCACTTGTTGATGTATAAAACACCACAAGAAATGAATTAATGTGACACTAGAACACCTCTATGGTCACCATTAACTCATTGCCACTCCAAACTTTGAGAAATGATAGCTTAAAGTGAGAACTTTGCTTCTACAGAAATTCCTAGTCACCGAAATGACATACCTTCAGTATTTTGCTAATTTCTCCTAGCTCAAGTATGCTTTTTCCATGAAACTTTATAGGCTGAAACTAGAAGAGTAGAGCTTTCCAACAAGCTATCATATACATCAAATGGAGCTCTAGAACTCAAGTTATAGCCCTCACAAGATGACCCTGTATGACCTTCCAAAACTGGAAATCTTGCCTGTTTTAGTATTCCTGATGTCCAAAAATAAAAAATTCGATGCCTAGCATCGAATTTCAGTCCAAGTCGATGCCAGGCATCGACTTTGGGCTTTTTTTGGCTATTTTTCTGCACCAGAAACACTCTATTTTACACACACATGAAGAAGATGACTTATATGATAGAAGTCAATGCCGGGCATCCATTTTATGTTGGAAGTCGATGCCAGGCATCGAGTTGCTCCACAAACTTCATATTTTTAGAAGATTCAACAATAGTTAACACACAGAGAATGAAAAAATGACTTATCAGCCAAGATTCGATGCCAGGCATCGAATTGCTCAGAAAACTTGAACTTTTGAATTCATCACACAGTAGGCAAACATGGAGATGATGGAGAGAGACTCATACACAGAACTTTACACAGTTCTTTTTCACAGCTATGAAAACTCAGAAGTTTTACAGATGCTTTCTCACTCAGAGAAGCCCGACTATTCTCAGTCGTATAAAATGAACTCCTTCTTCTACTTCTTCTCTCTATTCTCTCTCTCTCTCTCCGTGTCAGTTGATACAAACTAACTTATATAGATTTTTCGTATTCTCGTGATTTTAAAAACTTCTAGAACTAAAGTGAACTAACTTTACAAATATGATACATTTGTGAATTTGTCCCTTCACATAGGCATGGGGTTTTCTTCCTAAGATTTGAACTTCAAATATATGTCCAATTAGTGAGTGTTTCTCCAACACTTGTGAGCTCCCAAAAATTGGTTCATTGCTCAAAAGAGGTTTTCAAGGTTGAATTGGAGCAATTGCGGGCTTCGACTTGCTTCCTAGGTATTGATGTTGTCCCTGTGATATCCTAAAGAAGTTCCAAAGGTGATGTTCATTGTACTCGTGTCAAGTACTTGTAACCCATATTGAATGATGGGTAAATGTATTGGTGCATGGGTTGAAGAAAATATGTGCCTTGTGCACGGCCTTGTCATGTAGCCCTATGCATGCATACTGGGGAAATGCATTAGAAAACATAGTGCAAGAAAGTAGGTTTTGCTCAAGGGTATGCTGATGAAGAGGTTTCCTAATCTAGCAGTGTTTTCGTGATACCCAAGTAGAGGATTCTTACCATGAAAGGTCGATCGATAGTCTGCTCTTCATGTTGTACACCCAGCATTGTGATGGACCATCAGCTCGTCTTTCATTGTCGATGAGTGTCCATGTTGATGGATCACTGATGAAACTCTTTGAGTGTCGCGCCCTATCCCCTTTCTTCAAAGCAAAATTTGCCAAATATTGCGAATTGAATTTCTTTATATTCCTTGGCAAACATCATTGGGTAACTACACCAAGCTTAGTTTCACACATTCTCTTTAGCTCACCCTAAGCAGGAGTCTTCTCACCTTCAAACTCTTCCCTCCTACCATGGTAAGGGGAAACAATAGTTGTGGATGCCATGTTCCTGCCAAGTGCTTGACATCTACCAGATAAGGCAACAATAATAGTAGCTGCTAGCCGAGACACACTTCTATCCAAGCCATGGTTCCACCTTCAACTAAGCATCACTTATTCATGTTCCATAAACCAAACCTGGGAACAAGCTCTTTTTTTTCTTTCTTTGTTTTTTTTTACTACCATGTCATAAGCAAGAAGACAAATGTTAGTATCAGAACATAGTTGACATATGTCAATAAGACAGGGTTGTGCAATGAGCACATGGTTGTCGCTCGTCGAGGCTTTCGATGTTATTTGCAGATGCTATGGCAGCCTTTGTTAGAAGTATCCATTGCATCCCCGAATGACAATTGATACTTCCTCCTTATAGGGATCCATTTGAGATTGGTCTTCGCTTGTTTAGTGATCTCCTTTGGCGGCTCCATGTTTGGATGATTTCTTGAGGCTTTGATCCTGCGTGGTTGGCACTGTGGTTCTATGGGGCGTACCGATGCTTTTGGTTTCCATACCCATATCCTTGTAAAAGAGGTTCTTTGATCTTTTTTGGAGCTCTGTGCTTGATTTAGTCCCTTACCTCGCCTTGCTGTCTTTGTTGTGCAGGTTGTTGCCTTGAAGTCCCCCCCTCGACTCTTTCTGAGTTTCGGCTTGATTACTTTGTGTCCTTCGATTGGAAGTGGTCTTTCTTGAAGATAAGTCACGGTAGGCCTAGACCATAAATTTTGAAGTCTAGTGTGAGGGGGCTGATTTTGTACAAGGGCTTTCTTTGGTACCCATATCATAGTGCGATTCGGTTGGGCTCTAAGTAATTTCTTGGCCACCCAAATTTTCTTGATATTACCAAGAAAATGTGATTTTCTGTTTCTTGATGTAAGGGTCTTTTGGGCCTTCTATGCGAGTTTTTTGAGAAAACTCATCTTTACATGGGGAATGCAACAAAGGTTGATCTTCTATACATGCATCAGACTTATGCAAGGGGTCAATGGGTAGTGTTGTTCGAGATTGATCTAGAGATTCATCGATACATTTATCCGTATTACACATTGAATCTCTAGATGTACAAATGGGTGATGCATTGTCATGATTGACCATCGATTTGACATTATTCTCCACATCAATGATACCTAGTATTTCTTGATCATCTCCTTCTTGATCATATGAGTGTAGATCATCCCTGCTTATGGTTTCATGAGGGGAATCCAAATTTACAAGAAGTGAGGGTCCTTCCACATCCCCCAAACACTTTAAGTCCTCCATTTCTCCATTCTCCAAGGTTTCCTCTTATTTACTCAAAGAAGGATTAGATTCAAAAACATGAGTAGAAAGAAAAAAAATTTCATGAAAAGCACACTCTTCGAAAAGATGATTTTGCCCCCATCATAAGGTGGATAGTCATTAGGATTTTCCATAGACATATATGTAGAAGCACGGGTAATAGGTGGAGAAGACACCTCAAATTCTTGACAATTTTGTGTAATGAACCTTTGGGTGCCAATGATCAAGTCTTCATCTATACAATCCATGACAAAGAATGTTTCCAAAAATTGCATATCATCCACCATAACAGGTAACACAACTTGACCCATGCAATCATAATGTTCACCATCCATGAGGATAGAAGAGTGAGTTGTTGGTTGAATGTTCTCTAAGATAATGACCACTAGGTCAATATGAATTAAATTCCACTCACAATTAGGATTGATATAAACACCCAACCTTCTATGGTCATATCCTATTCTGATATCCACAAAAGTATTATCATATTCTCTTGTTGCAAATAAGGATCCAACCCCCTTAGACATTTCCCCCGTTTCCTTGACTCCTTGCAATTTTCCTCCAGATGTTTCATCCTCATGTGAGATTATTTCATGCACTTCATGTTCATCTCCCTTCTCTTTTCCCATCTTAGCCCCCTTTCTTCTCTCTTTTGCTTTTTTCTTTCCCATGATGCAATTTTTTTCCCTCTTGGTATTGCAAAAAAAACCCTTTGGAGCCCCCTTGGTTTCCTGGTCCCACTTGAGGGTCAACTTCAAATTATCCTACCTGAAAATTAACACATTATTCTTATAAAAAATAGTTGAGGCCATGTAGGATTCAAAACGAGCTTTCCAACAAGCTATAGAGCTCAAAAAATGGACTTTGGATAAAAAAGTTATGTCAAATCAGGCTCCTGGGGGTCAAAACAGGCAAACAGGACCTTTTGGAAAAAATCGCGATTTTGTGAAATCAAGAGAATCGCGATTTTGTGAGATTCAAGAGAATCGCGATTTTGTGAACTTCTAGAGAATCGCGATGCTATGAAATTAGAGAATCGCGATCCTGTGAAACCAAGAGAATCACGATCCTGTGAAACCAATAGAATCGCGATTTTGTGAACTTCAAGAGAATCGCGATGCTATGAAATTAGAGAATTGCGATCCAGTGAAACCAAGAGAATTGCGATCCTGTGAAACCAAGAGAATCACAATTTTGAGAATCGCGATTGTCAGCAGAGAATCGTGTTTTCACATAATCATGTTTTTAGAGAATCGTGTTTTCACAAAATCGTGGTTCACAGAATCGTGTTTTCAAAGAATCGTGTTTTTGACATGAAAATCGCGATTGTCAATAGAGAATCGTGTTTTCACAGAATCGTGTTTTAAGAGAATCGTGTTCTAGAGAATTGTGATTTTGTCTTAGAGAATCACGGTTTTCAAAATTTAAAGAATCGCGATTTTGAGCACAAGCACAGAATCGTGTTTTTGAGAATTGCGATTTTGAGCAGAGAATCGTGTTTTCACAAAATCGTGCTTTCACAGAATCGTGTATTCACAGAATCGTGTTTTGACATGAAAATCGCAATTGCCAACAGAGAATCATGTTTGATCACAATCGTGTATTTGGCTGAAAATCGTGATTGGTGAGAATCACGATTTTGAGCACAACCATAGAATCGCGATTTTGAGAATGACCCCAGAATCGTGTTCTTTTCAAAAGGCTTTTAGGCGGGAAACAGAGAATCGTGATTTTCAAAAAATTTTGAATTTTTCACAGAACCGCGATTTTCATCACAGAATCGTGTTTTTTGGCGAGAAATTCAAATTTCTGAGCACCGAGCAATAGTGAGCTCCATATCTGCAGAAAATCATGAACAAACACAAGCGCTTGCTCTCTCTTGCACTTCCTAACTCCTTCCCACACAATAATGCATGAAAGATGGTATAAAAACGGTGAAAATGCACTAAAAAACAAGAAATTTCTATGAAGAAGAAGATGGAGATGGTGATGATGATGAAGATGAAGAAGAAAAAACAAAAAATGAACAAAAATGATAGTTTTTTTACCTTCCAACGTTGCAAATCTACGATCTTACCATCACAACGCTCGTCCTCGAAGCTCTCTCCCCGGCAACGGCGCCAAAATTTGGTGTAGCTCAAACGTAAGCACCACCTCCTTTACTTGTCAATCCGCGGAGACGTGAGGACCAGTATGAAGACCACGAGCAAGTGAAGGCACAAGTGTGTGAGTGAAAGCACACAAACATGCACACACATACACACACGCGCACACGGTAAGATCCAGAGAGGAACAATGGAAGGACTTTGATTACAAAATAAATCTATTACAAAACTAAAACCTACAAGAAGCTAACCTTAAAAATGAGCTCTCTAGCTCTTTTATAGTTTTTGGACTAGTTTTGGCCCTGTCCAGACCTAATGTCCAGCCTAGTTAAAAATTAGGTTCCAAGACTTATTTGAGGGCTCAAACAAAGTCTAAAAATTATGAAAATTGGTAGGATGATAGTTCTAATACTCCTCAAGCTTGAGGACTCCTCGACTTGCACAACATGGAGTTGCAAAAAGGTGAAATGATATTTACAATGGTTTGAGTGATCAAAATCACTATTTTTGTAGGGGATTCTTCTGATAATTGGACATGTACTTCTTGGAGCTCCCTACTTGCTCCCTCTTCTTGTGTGTCCACTTCTTTGATGTGCTTCTATGCTCTGTCATTGGTCTTGAGCTTCAACAATATACAAATAAGTGTCCGGTGGCCATTTGGCCTTTCACATGGACACTAACGGTAACATGATGGATGAATTAAAGATTCAATGTGCATTCTATGCACATTACTATTTTGCTTTCCATATTGAAAATGCTCACAAAATGAAAACTCGAAAAAATATAACACAAGTGAGTAGCCAAAACAATAAATACTTTCCATTCCACTATGAAATATGTGGCCCATTTATACAAGCCATGGGCTATTCAATGACAATCAACAAATGTTCTTTTTGAGATACAAAAAATGGGTAAAGTGAATCAACTTTGCTTCCTTTAGCAATAACTATAATGCCCTTTGAAATGTGAAAGGATTGGGCATAGAAAGTCACTTTGTAGCCAAGGTCATCAAGTTGACTAGTTGACATTAAATTGTATGGAAGTGAAGCACATAGTGTATATTATGCATGATAAATTGTGAATCATTATCAAATGCACAACCACATCTCTGATTCCAATAGCATCACATTGGTTAGAATCATCAAAAGTTGGTGTAAAAAAGATATGTTGTTGCATAACTAGAGGGCGAAAAGAAGCACCAGAATCTTGCAACCATGCGTGAGAAAGGGAATCAATTTAATAAGAGCCTTGCTTGTCATAGTACTATCAAGTGTGAAAGCATCAACATCATCAAAAATATCATTTATTTCTTTTATCCTCACACATGAAGTAGATGGTGTGGGTAATTCTTTAACATGCCCATCAACATGTTTCCCTTTACCTTTGGCATTCTTCAAAGCATAGCAATCATTTTGCATATGTTATTTGTTATGGAAATTATGGCATTCAATTTCCCTTTTTTGTGACTTCCTTCTATTTTTGCCAAGTTGGCCATCTTTTCTTTGTTCTTGCTCCTACCACATTCTTGATTCTTTCCCTAGTTAGAATCACAAGTACTATATGAATCTTCACTATGTGTGGTAGCCATAGACATCCTGTGAATCTCTTCACTCATAAGTGCACCATATATGTCATTGTAGACAAACTTGCCACTAGGTGCACTGTTACTAATGCTTGTGCAAAACATATCCCATAATGGTGGTAGAGTGCATAACAAGAGAACTGTTTTCATCTCATCATCATGCCACTGATATTTTGAAAATATGACTAAAGGTCAAATCTCAAGAAATTTTCGGTAAAGTTTCCCCAAAAAATAAGCAAATGAATAATAATGACCAATGATCAAGTGTTGAATTGACAATGTGCAAGCTAATATGCTCACATCAAGAAGCAATTGAGGGATTAAGATCAGCCTATGTATGGATGAAAATGGAAATATCTAAAAAGATCAGTAGAGTCTCGTTAGAAAATGGGGACTATGAGCAGCAAGCCATTGCCAACAAATTGATCAAAATGTCTAAGATTGCATGATTGCTTAATTAAATATCCCCAAGTAACCAAAAACAACAACTAGGTCTAACATACATCTTCTATGGTGAGTTAGGGTATGTCTTCCACCTGCACTGCCAAAGAAGGCATATGCAAAATGTAACCAACACGACATACCACATGAGTGTACATGTGGTGTTCAAAAAGATTTACATAGTGTGTAATAAACCAACGTATGATTAATAAGAAAATATGAGTGAGTTGAAAAATCTCAAAATCAATCCAAGAATAGCTTTAGACAAGACTCGATGCACTCGAAACAAACTGACAAGTGCAGATGAACGGCCAATTGGTGATGGCCATTCCCATCAAAATTAAGACTTGTTAAAAAGAAACTATTAAAACATCGATATATCTAAAAAAAACCCTAAAAATGAACACTCCTTATCAAAGAAGCACAAAGAAAACCTTCTTAAACTTCTTGAACTTGTGCAAAGAGAGTTATGCACCAAAGAACTTTGAAATGGCTCCAAGAATCACCCAAAAAATTGCTTCAAACATGCCCCACAAGCCAAAAAGAAAGCCTCGAAGACTCAAATCATGTTTGGGGAAATGTCAAGTTTCATCTTTCCCCCTCATGGTTGTAGCTAACCACATGGTTGTAGCTTGATGGCAAGAGATTTAGATTGCTAGTTAAGAGAGCTCCAGGGAAAACACTATTAGGATGGGTGACCTCCTAGGAAGTACTAGGAACCTTTTTGTTCCTTGATCATTGAGGTCCTCTCTTGCATGTAAGCACCAAAACCAATGGTGAATTTAATGACTCGGATGACAAGGGATGCCAATGTCTATGCCTTGGTCACATGTTGTAGGTTTCAACAACATTGTGCAAATTGGCAACAACCTATGCATGAACTACTTTGATATTAGTGAAGGGGAACTTTCGAGCTCTTAGTAGCATAGCTTATCTTTTGGGATGGTATCACAATTGCTTTCTGTACCTATCTGTAGACCTGCGAAAAAACAAAGAAAACAAAGAACCCGAGAGCACAAATACATGTATTCTCACTTGAATGAAACGGAGTCTATTCTACCAAAAACGAGATTTCCAATGGAATCTAGTGATGTCAATCACTATTTGTTGTAAACTGGATGTGGGAAAAAAGATTGTACTACTCGCCAAATCTTTCTTGGCTTCCTTGTCTGCTTGGCCTTCCTTAACCTTCTCTTTGACTTAACTTTCTTAAAATTTGGCTCCCTTGCCTCATGCTACCCTGGCACGTTAAGCCTCCTTGACAACTAACACCAAGCCAACCAAACAAAAGCCTTACACATACAATGACAAATAAGCACCTAAGATAAAAGAAAAAATTGATCGATTGATAGAAGCATGATTTACCTATGAAATAGATCATAAATTTTGGGTATCCCCTATTGTTCTAGTCCAAAGAAGAATGGGAAGTTGCATGTGTGCATTAACTTGAAGAAAGTTAATGCCGCGATCATACAAGATAGTTATTCGCTTCCAACTAGTGAGTGCTTGTTGGAAGGAGTAGCAGGAAAGGAAGTTTACAACTTCCTTGATGGATTCTCTAGTTGTAACCAAGTAGCCATTGTCCCTGAGGACCAACATAAGATGGCTTTTGTCATTGAATGGGGTATCTTTGCATTCTGTGTGATGCCGTTTGGGCTCACAAATGCACCCACTATCTTTCAAAGACTAATGTGTCATGTGTTTAAGGACTTCTTGAGGAGTAATTTAGAGGTCTATATGGATGAATTGTGAGACCATTCCCACATAAGACAAACACATATCCCAGAGCTTAGGCAAATCTTCAACAAGTGCAGAGAATATTAAGTGTGTCTGAACCCAAAGAAATGTGTCTTCGTGGCCAGGCAAGGTAAAATTTTGGGTCATAATGTGTCCAAGAATGGTATCGCATGAGGATAAAGTGAAAGTGATACAAGAGTTACCCAGACCTAGGATGGTCAAAGAGGCACAAGCTTTAATGGGACATCATGGGTATTACCGAAGTTTTATCCACATGTACACTATTATTGCTAAGCCCTTGTACAACCTTATAATGAACTTGGAGTGGATGGAATGTGAGACAACATTCAATGAGCTAAAATGATGATTGTGCGCAACCCCTATTTTCACAATGACAAACTGGAATAAACCATTCCATGTTCATGTGGATGCTTCCAATCATGCTATTGGATGCATGTTAGAACAACCTATGGCTGAAGGGAACATAGATCTTCCCATAGCATATGCGAGTAGGCAATTAAACACTATAGAATGGAATTACACTACCATGGAGAAGGAAGGCTTAGGCATGGTCTATGTGATAAAAAAGTTTAGACATTATTTGCTTGCAAATAGGTTTAAGTTCTTTACAAACCACCAATCTCTACTCTACTTAGTGAACAAGCCTCACAACACAGGATGATTAGTAAGATGATTAATTCTTATTAATGGAGTAGAATTTTGAAGTAATATTTAGGAAAGGAAGGACTCACCTTTGGGTGAATCACCTTTCACAACTTACTTTTGGAAAATCCTTGCAGGTGTTAGATGAACTTCTTTGGATGCTTATATGTTCAATCTAGAAGTAGTTCCAAAATAGGTTAAATAGCTTGTGCCTATTCTCACATTTGCACTCAAGAATCCAATGGTCAAGTCCAAGGAAAATGAATTAGTTAAATCACAAAGATATCGGATGTTTACAGGAAGTATTTACAAGCAGAGTGATCAAGGAATTTTAGCTTGTTATGTGGAAGAATAGGAGCAATATAAGTGGTTGCAACAAGCACATATAAGTGCATTAGGGCAACATCACTTGAAACATAAAACCCTACAGACACTAAAATGATTAGGTGTGTATTGGCCAACAATGGAAGCAGACATCTATAGGTCGATCCAAGTGTGTTCAACTTGTATTAGTAGACACCTGTTGAACATGCCACTTTATACCATATGTCGCTAGTACCTAATTGGAGTAGTTCCATAGTAGAATTCCTAATGAACAAAACATTTCCACAAGAAATGAAATTAGTGTGAGGAAGGAGTCCAGAGTAGGAAGCTCAAGATTATGCGCTCATTCGAGATAATATACACAAACGTGGATGAGATGGATATATGAGATTGTCCATGAGAGCAAATACTTGAAGATTTTAGAAACTACACACCAATGTGTTGCAAGAGGGCACTTTGGGCTTGATTGAGTGATCAAAGCCATACTATTCTCAGGTCTATGGTGTCCAACTCTTCATATGGATGCACATACCTATGTGAAGAGATGTGACACATGTGATTGAACTCATTATCCAATTTGCAGAGACGAGATGGCACTGAGACCCATGATGGGAGGATGTGGATTCTCTAAGTGGGGCATAAACTTTGTAGGACCCATCAACCCCCCAAATAGAGGCTCTCATGCAAAATACATAATTATAGCCATCGATTATCTTACCAAATGGGTAGAGGTGAAGGCCTCAAGAAAGAATGATGCATAAATGATGACAAAATTCTTCTTCAAAAATGTGTTTACTATATATGGGTTGCCTATAGAGTTGGTAAGCGATGGAGGAACTCATTTCCTAAACAAAGTAATTGAATATCTATTATAGGATTTTATGGCAATTCACAAGAAATCAGCACCATATTATCCACATACCAATGGAAATGCAAAAAGTACTAACAAAATCCTATGCAATGTGCTGACTAAGCTTGTAGACAACAAATGCTCTAACTGGGACAAACATTTACACACTGTTTGGGCATATAGAGTGGCCTACAAAATGGTACTCAATGCAACTCCCTTTTAGAGGGTCTCTGTGTTAGAATGTAGTGATTCCCTTGGATTTCTCAATACCCACTCTCAAAGTCACACAAGAGCATCAATGGACAAGCCACAAGCTATCCTCTAGGGTAATGGATCAACTAGCATAATCAGGTATTCCTAGTGTCAAGACATGGATATGAAAATAAATCTGATTGAGGCTTACCTCATAGGATTAGAAGGCATGGAAACCCCTTGCATGGGCAAGGTGGAGATCCCAATCCTCACACAAGTTTTCACCTTAATAGTAAAGCTCTTAGTTTTCCATGATGAAGATCTTACATAACCATTGATTCTAGGCTAGGATTGGATATATGATCACTCAGTTGACTTTAACCTTAGAGAAAGCCTTCTCTAGTTCTAGGTGGATAAATAACACCTTACAGTAGAGCTAGAAAACCATGTGACTAATAATCACAACTCAGGTGGGAAGGTTTCTAGTCCTCACACTAAAGAAAATGGCATTGGAAAATCAACTTTCGGACATATGGAGACTATCAAATTCTTTGGTCCCTCGTCTACACTTCACGCATGCACACCTAGATATGTTGTACAAAATGCCTCATTTCTTGATGGGCAAGTCATGCAAGTGTTGGATTCTCTCATATTTTCCAAAGCAGAGTGTCCCTCTGACCTCTACCCCATAATAATGGAAGAGTCAACTAAAGCAACAACACAAAGCATGCAAATCACCCCATGCCATGCGAAGGAACCAATGTGGATATCCATCCACTCAAGGTAAAAAGCAGATATAATTATGAAAGCGTGAGCACCAATGACTCATCCACCACCTCAGTCACCATTAAAGAAGCGGAGGATGAACCCAAAACATCAACCATAGAAGCAAGAACCTGAATTGATAGTAGCAAGTTCTACAAATTTGGGTACCTAGTAGGTCTATGATGGCTAATCCCAACACATTGAGCATATGGGTGCCTAAGGCATATTTATCATCTAAATACCCTTGTCAAATAGTCCTTCAAACATCTTTGAAATGGGTGCCTAAACATCCCTAGGACCACCCATGCCCACAAATCCCCAACCACATGTATCATTCACAAAGCTCTCTTCAAAATTCCTTAATTATACCTATCATAACCAATCAACCTTGTAATAGTCACCCCCCAAATATCTTGTAAGAAATGATGAAGCCAACCATGCATACAAGATCATGCACTATCCATAGTATGCATATAGGAAGTCTAGTGACAAAAATTAGACACAAAGACATCATTAATATCACTCCACACCATCGGGCTACATTGGGATGCATATCAGTATTGGAAAGGGATTGTAGTCTCGCCATACTGAGATTGATATTTGTTTCCATAGTAATGTGTTCTCCTGTTGTAGCAAATCATTGTAATACACACAAAATTGCATGATGCAAGTAGGCAATCCATTCATGACAAGTCCCAATCAACACCCACTAGACTATCACAACCTTCTGATAGAAGAATGCCCTTTACTACCACCACACAAGCTCCTTAATTTTCAGGGTCCCATGCCCATCAAAGAGCCACAACACAGATGAACTGATCAAATCCATGAGAAATACACTAGTTCCGAGTACTCGTAGGACCTCTTACAAACTTAGAGTACATCTTTGAAGCAAAGATGGAGTTCAATAACATGTGGGGAAGATACCAATTCTTTTCACAAGAATTTGAGACCCTATAGAATACGTCAAAGATATAATTATTATTGGAGAAAGATGGATTCAGGGAATAGTTTGAAGCGCAACTACCGAAACCAAACTTTTACAGGTTCTTTTATCTAATCAATACTCTTCAACCAGGACCAATGAAAGATGTTCTAGGCACTTTTGTTTTGTCATCTTTGGTATTCGATCTGCCCTTCAAGAAGTTTCAAATTGATGTGTAAGCTTATCTGAGAAGCCCTAACGATAAATTGAAGCCATATTCCATTAGAGAAAGAGACCTTAGTTCCAAAAACCATGAAGAGAGGAGATGTGTTAAAATGGTCCCAAATTTCAACTATCACACCGAAATTTTCCACACCCCTACGTATATGTATGCAGCATTTTGCATTCTGAGTGCAAGATAGGTTCAGCCAACCACACAAACCCATATGGTTTAGTTTATAATTGGCCAATAATCCATGACAATTGACTTAGCACATTGGATATTGGAGAAACTATACCTGGCAAATGAGAGATGGGCTAGGAAGTAGGTTATCCAAGGATGTTGCACAATTACGAGGATCATGTATATGTGCTTTGCTTATGACATTCCCATTGAATTTGCTCTCACCAACACTCAATTATAAGAATACAAGAGCACCCATTCGACAACATCCCATTCTACCAAGCACATGATAGGATCCATCCCGTGCTTACAAGTAGAAACATCACTGTTATTTCAATCATCACCTCCAAGACCACACTTGGTGATTCCTCCTATCCGTATCATCTCTCATGCATACACACACTTGAAGGTCAGAGTGATGTTAGAATCAAATTACCTATAGGAACTATATCCTCCACAACACCTACTATCAAACCAATAGCAACCAAACACATGGCCATCAGACCAGTGGACACAGCTTCAATAGAAGGATTTGTGTTCCCATCTTGGATATGTGCATAGATGACTTCAACACAACTTTTGACTTCAAGATGCCAAATCCCATTAATAGGGATTCCAAGTTTCATACACTCAGTTTATTTCCTAGGAATATGAAGGACAAGTTACCCCAACTCGCAAACAGATAGAGAAGAAGGCCATACCAGTACAGACCATCAAGATGATGAATGCATGGTGACAAAAGACGATGAAGAAGAACACATCAATCAACAAGACCAAGGTGAACATCAAGCAACACAAGTTGAACAGGGTGAACATCAACATATCGAAGAAGACCCAACCCCTAATAGATCTACTTATATTTTCATTACAAAGGCTATGCCATAATGCAAGGAAGGCATGCCTGTTGTCAACTCACAGAGGAGTAGGGCCATGATCTCTTACATTAGTGGTTTCAATGCCCCCTTATTGAGGCTATCCTTATGCAGAAAGAAGCAGTAGGTGCAATGGAAGACCTCAACTACCTGTCACAAAGAGCTCTCCAAATATTTGATCCCCTTCATGTGCATATTCTTCCTTGACCAGGTCAAAATATCTAAGTGCCAATTCCACCTCACCTCTCTCACAGATCCAACCTTCGAGGCCACACACCCCCACCCATCCCACAAATCGGTACAACTTCCCTCTCGGAACCTCTAAACCTCGATCACCACCGGCTTCCCACTCTCACAAGAACTCCAATCCACCTTTGAGACACTCCTCAAACACCATCCCATTCTTGCATTCCAATCCTGTCCCCACCTCAATCCCCTCCATGTACATCTAGCCCCTCAGTGGAAGCTGTTCTTGTAACTTCACCTCCCACAACAACCATTTCCACTCACATCTTGAGTGTACCCCTGATCCAACCAGTCATAGCACCATTTCTTTCGACTTTCTAGCCCTCCTCCTTCCCATACATGACATCATACCAACATTCCTTCCCTATCATGTCTCACTTTTCCTCCATGTTTCATCAACTACCTGCACCTCCCTTCCTTGGAACTGCATTATCTCCTTTAAAACCTATCTCATCTTACTTGGAACCAAGCTCCTAGGCTGCATCGATGTTTTCACAAATTTTTTTAGGCACCAAAATCCCACCACCACACACATCCGCTATTGTGTCAGTGTTCACAGTTGACACCACACACCACCACGTTCGATGCCATGGACATCTCACCACCCACAACACCTCCACCTACACTTCACACACAACTTCCCATTCCCCCTCCATCAACCTCACAATCACTCATGAGTATCTTCACGCAAGTATCCTCTACTCCCCTCCCCTCCCCCTTCCCCACTGCATTACATACTGATACTCATACATTTCTGCATTCTGCTCCCACTTACTCATCATCCACCATTGATACACACTCCTTCAAATGTTCACAAGTATGCATCAAGTACTTGAAAAGTTTACTTTGATCGATCAATGCTATCAGGAGTTGTAGAACACCACTACTCAATTGCAAGCTCAACTCAACTCATTGAGCATAGAGAATGCCTCACTTAATGCATGATACAAGGAGCTCAGAGATAATTACAATGCTATGGAAGTACAATTGGAGCAACAAAACAAAGAAGCCATAGCAGAAGTGGAAGGGAAGCTTAGAGTACATATTGGGCCCAATGCATGTTAATATGGAATTACTCCATAGACATTTAGCTGCCACCTGCAAACAAATCAATGAATACAAGAACAAAATTGGGACAATTTCAAAGCCACTATGGATGCTCTCAGTGTGTCCCTTAGTCCCATCTTCTTCTAGGTAGTTCCAAATAACATTATCAAGCTTATTCTAAAAGACTATGCAACTGTTAATAGAAGAGAATGCTACCTTGAAGAATATGCAAGTAGCAGTAGTACCACCACCTATACAGATAGCACCACCATCCCAACTGATAGAAGCACCACAAGAAATATTAGAAGATCTACAAAATCTATGAGAACAAGTCACTACCCTACATGCTCAACTAGTAGAACACATCATACTTCAAAGGCTAGCTTCCCCACCAGATCTTCTTGAGCTTGATGAAATGGTCACTATTCCTATGGAACCCTCCTTCAAAGAAGAGTATGAGCCACAAGTGGCAATTGTTGGACAAGTGACAAAAGAGGGTCAAGACACATTCAAATTGCCAGTTTTGCAATCAAGGTGCATAATGACCCCAAGTGCCAAGATTGGGCCAATTACCCCTATCTAGCACCACCATGAGCCCCCCCCCCCCCTAGTAGCGTATATGATCACAACCATCTGACATTGGCTACCACCACGTTTGCATCGTATGACATACATAATTGCCAAGATGTCACTTAAATGTTTTTGATCTCATGCAACAAACTTTAAAGTCTTCAAAAGATCAAGCCACCCCATGTCTCAATGCTAGGGTTTGAGCATGGAAACTTGAATCTCGTTTATGATATGAGTACAACACCATCTTTAAGGACCTTCCATGCCTTGCACTGCTCGATCAAGTACCTACTCACATGTTATAAACTAACATTTGAAGAAATGTTCACCATTGGGTTCTAGGAATATCATTCAGAAGTGTTCATTACCAGGCCAACACATCTACTTCAACTCTTTGCCTACGAATAGCTCATGTATTCCATGCTCTATCGACACCCACCATAGGATACCCCACATGCCATTGCGTGGAATAAGTTAGAAGAAGATTTTCCATGTAGTATCCATGTCAATGTGCACACCCTCGCTCAAAATCTCCTTTAGAATTACATCGATCGATCCTTATAGCAAGGTTCTATTAGGGATGACAAAGAGAAAGAGGGTGTTGGCAGTAGCAATCGGCATAGAAGAAGAGGAAGCATGTGAAGAGTGAAGGCATGAGACCAAAGGGGATCCCCCAACAAGTTTCCAACATCAATATTGATGTGTAATTATCAAAAGCACCATGAGAAACAACAGTGATTCTAATCACTACACACTATAACATAAAAAACCCATTTTTCAATGTAATGCTCTATTTTTGCAAGTTGAGGAGTCCTTGAGCTTGATGAGCTTAGGAAGAATCTAATTACCAAATTTCATATTGTGTGGGCATCGTTTGATACCTCAAAAGTAGTTTAGGACATAATCTTTAACTAGGCTGGACATTAGATGTTAAACTAGTCAAATCATCTCTAGAACTATAAAAAGAACTAGAGAACTCATTTTTGGGCTTAGCTAGTTTGAGGTGTGAGCATCGTAAGAGATCTCTTTTACTTTGATTAATGAATAGGATGATGTTTTCTTCCATTGTCTCTCGCATTGCCTCTTCCATGTATGTGTATGTGTGTGTGCATTAGCATGCTTCTCACCATCACCTTTGTGCACATCATTGGTTCACGACCATCATATTATCCTTACATCTCTATAGATTGAAAATTAAGGAGGTGGAGCCCCATTACATGATAGTCATCCTTGTCTAGATCAAAACGGAACAAGGCCTACTAGCCACTCATTCACTAAACTTCTTTTAGAATAATGAAGACCTAGAACTTTCTCATTTTGGCTCAGTTTTTCGATGTTAGCAAGTACTCTCTCTCTTGTTAATTTGTAAACTTTTTAGAGTTTAGTGAATGGAAATTGGTCAGTTTTTGTTCATTTAGCCTTGTTTTTTTGTATTTAATAATTTATTTTTGTCCCTTTTTTGATCCAGTGGTGCCCAAATAATATCTACTAAATCTCCAACACTTGATAAAATTTCCCTAGTTTTTGGGGAGCTTTTGCTATTTTCTTAGATTTTCAATGAATTTTTCTTAATTTTCCCAAAGCTTTTTGAGGTTCACTTCAGTTTTATCTTCTCATTTTCCTAACTTCGTGAGTGAAAAACTTGATGCCAACCTTATAATTTTTTTTGGATATTTTTAGGTATTTTTTTGAATTTTTGAGGCCTTTTTAATATATTTTCTAGTTAAAGACCAAAGCAAAAAATCTCTTATTTTAATTGTTCTTATTAATTAACAAAATCCCCTCATGATATATATATATATATATATATATATATATATATATATATATATATATATATATATATATATATATATATATATATATATATATATATATATATATATATATATATATATAGAATTCCTTTCATGCCCTAGTTTCTTGAGGGGCCAAATTGGGCTTGAGAATTCCATTTATGATGATTTAAGATCCATCTCAGGGCTGAAAATTTGACATATACTTCTTGGAGATCTCTACATGCTCCCTCTTCTTGTGTGTCCACTTGTTTGACGTGCTCCCAGACCTTGTGCTTGACCTTGAGTGCCAATAGTCCCCCCCTCTCGAGTGTGTCGTCCCTGACAAAACCTTGTTGGGGTGGGTGTTCCATGTAGTATTTTGAGAGGTAGTGTCCATCATGTATCAACAAACATGGTTTGTTTTCCAAATGTAGTAGGGTGGGTTGTCCTATTCTTCAATTTGTCACTGCTAGCCTTTGCAAGTTTTAGTCCCTTTGTATGTACTTCTTTCTTTGATTCCAGCATGATGGTGTATTTGTGAGCTTTCAAAAATTGCTACTTGCTCAAAAGAGGTTCTCAATGTTTATTTTGAGCAGTTGTCAATTGTGGACTACTTCATCGATATTGATGTTGCAACCTTGATTTCCTCTGGATCTTTCAAACATGGGTTTCACAACTATCATGCCAAGTACTCGTAACCCATAATGAATGATGGGTAAGTGTGTTAGTGCATGGGTTGGAGAAATTATGTGCCTTATGGATGGCCTTGTAGTGTAGCCCTATGCGTGCTTACTTGGGGAATGCATTGTAAGAAGTATGGTGCAAAAAATTGGGTCTTGAGCTAAGCACTCAAGGGTATGCTGATGAAGAGGTTTCTTAATCTCTCCTAGTTATAGTGTTGCCAAAGTAGGGGATTCTTACCATGGTGAAAGATTGGTCGATGTTCATCTCTTCATGTTGTACTCACACCACTGTGATTGACCATTGGCTTGTCTTTCGTTGTTGATGGTTCACTAATGAGATTCTTTGAGTGATGGTTCACTAATGAGATTCTTCAAGTGCATGGTCCTATCCCTTATCTTTTTTTTTCTTTTTTCTTTGTTCCTCTTATTATTTTTTTGGAAAAATGTTACAAAAGAAGAAGAAAGTGGTTGGTGTCAATAAAATAGTTTACATATGTCAAATGTGTCTCATGTGCATGGGATTCTCAATTGTGTCTATGCACGACTTTGTAATGTGGCCCTATGTTAATGCATACTGTGGAAATGCATGACCTGAATGGTGCAAAAGTTGGGGTTTCCCAAAGGCACATGGTTTTTTCACATTGAGGCTTCCAATGTTACTTGTAGATGTTGATGCAACCTTTGTTGGAAGGTATCAATTGGATCTCAAAATGATGCAATCAATTGATGGTTGAATGACAACTGATCATTCCTCCTTATAGAGATCCATTTTAGAACAGTGTTTGATGACATACATATCACTTTTGGCCTCTTCATCTTTGGATGGTTTCTTAAATTTTGTGTCTCGCATGGTTGGTTCTTTGGTTCTATGGGGGCTACTAGTACTTTTGGCTTCTGAACCCAAACCATTGTTGATTGTCTTCTTACTATTATTGAAGAGGTGAGTTGATCTTCTTTTGATCTCTGTGCTTGGTTTTGACTCCTGTTTCTCCTTGGCTTCTTTTTTGAGACTTTTCTTGTGAGGGAGAGCACAGGGTTTTGTGTATGTAAGAGTTCCTTGGGTACCCACATGTGTAATCATCCTTATTGAGCTGCAACTGATTCCTTAGGCACCCAATTTTGTACGTTATTGTGGTCAGCCTTCATCTACGGTACCCAAATTTGGAGTACTCTTTGAGATATAGATCTTCATTGTTCTGCTACTTGTTGCCTTGGATTTCTCGGATACTTCTTTGGTCATGAGTTCGATTGAAATGGTGTGATTGGTTGCTCTTCTTTTTGTACTCAGATCTGCTTCATGTCGGGAACTACTTTCTTCTTGAATTTTGTTTGTCTATTTGATATAGTGGTTCTCTTGTATTGTTTCACTTGCCTCTATGGTTGAACTACTATGCCTGCATTAGTCTTTAAAAAAGAAGAGAGATCCACTCACCTTCAAGCCTGTTCTACCATGATTGAGTCCTTCTACATCATAGAGCTTTTGATGCATACAACATCTTCTTCTCTAAGATTAGTCTTAGAAGAACTAAGAGAATGTGTGATACCTGGCTTTGTGATCGTGCAATTCTCTAATTCTAATGTAATGCATTGTTCATGTACCCAAACTTGAAGAAGTTGACTTCTTTGGTTTAAGTTGTTTGCAAATTCATAAATCCAATCTTGACCGAAGACAAGTGGTTCCATAAGGTCCTCATCTTGACATACTAGCATTTTAACTATCATTGGGACATTTTGAAGGTAGATGGGAGGCTCCACCTCACCCAAACAAGCGGTTTCCACACCTCCGAATCCTTTGAGATAGGCTTCTATGGAATTGATCTTCAATTGTAGATCTTGGCAGTATGAGATTCTAACTTCACTAGTTGCTACACCTGAGTCAATCAAGTCTCTCATAGTCCTTACACTTTTTTCTTGTCCTACCTCTATGGTCACAAAAGGATGTTGGTTGATTATTCGAGGAGCAATTACACCCAATGTTTGGCACATGGCCATGTGATATCTTGGGGCATTAGGATTGACATCTAGGCCTTAACACCTTAACTTATTTAAGCTAATGTGCTCTCTAGCCTCTACCTGTGCTTCTTCTCTTACCCTCAACTATTCTTCTTTTCGCTTCTTAGTAGTGTTGATTCTCATTAGCATATCCTCTGTAAGAGGTTCTTGATATAGCTTGACTCGGCATCCACTAATATAGCTTGGCAAGATGCTAGCTTCTAGAGTGGCCAATTGAACTGCATTGCTAGTGGAAATTCTATTAATGACCATGGGTCCATATCCTCATTTTTCCAATTTACGGGCATGTTGCTTTGGTGTATAGACCAACACTAGGTCTCCCTCTTCAATCCTTTGTCCTTGATGTGTGCATCAAAGTACGCCTTTTGTCTTTTCTTCGCAATGTAGATGCCTGTTGCTGCTTATAGCCTAGTCTCACCCAAGCATTATAGATCAAATACCCTGGAGGACAACTCGTGTCCATTCCACTCGTGCTCTTGTACTACTTTTAAAGTTGGGATCAGGAAGTCTAATGGAAACGCAACATTCTATCCAAAGACCATCTGAAATGGGGTGGCATTGAGTATCGTTTTGTAGGCAACTCGGTAAGCCCAAACAACGTGATGAAGTTTTTTATCCTAGTTAGAGCATTTATTATTCATTAGTTTTGTCAATACATTACATAGGATCTTATTTATGTTCTCAGCTTGTCCATTAGCTTGTGGATGATAGGGGACAGACTTCTTATGTATCACCAAGAATCCTTGGAGAAGGTTTTCAATGAATTCATTCAAGAAGTGCGTACCTCTATCACTTACTAACTCTATTGGTAACCCGTATCTGGTGAACATGTTCTCGAATAAGAACTTAACCATCATTTGAGCATTGTTCTTTGTCGTGGCTTTTACTTCTACCCACTTTTTAAGGTAACTTGTGGATACAATAATGCACTTTGCATGGGAGTTTCTAGCTGGGGGGTTAATAAGACCTACAAAGTCTGTACCCCACTTTGAGAATGCACATCCTCCCATCATTGGCCTCAAAGGCATCTCGTCTTTTTTGATAGGATTTGAAACGAGCTTTCCAACGAGCTATAAAGCTCAAAAAATGGACTTTGGATGAAAAAGCTATGTCAAATCAGGCTCCTGGGGGTCAAAACAGGCAAACAGGACCTTTTGGAAAAAATCACGATTTTGTGAAATCAAGAGAATCGCGATTTTGTGAACTTCAAAAGAATCGCGATGTTGTGAACTTCAAGAGAATCGCGATGCTATGAAATCAGAGAATCGCGATTTTGTACCTTGAGAATCTTGGTTTCACAAAATCATGTTTTTGGCTGAAAATCATGATTTGTGAGAATCGCGATTTTGAGCAGAGAATCGTGTTTTTGAGAATCGCAATTTTGAGCAGAGAATCGTGTTTTCACAAAATCGTGATTTCACAAAATCGTGTTTTCACAAAATCGTGTTTTCACAAAATCGTGTTTTGAAAATCGTGTTTTTGCTGAAAATCGTGATTTGTGAGAATCGCGATTTTGAGCAGAGAATCGTGTTTTTGAGAATCGCGATTTTGAGCAGAGGATCGTGTTTTTGAAAATCGTGATTTTGAGCACACGATCGTGTTTTTGAAAATCGCGATTTTGAGCACAGAATCGTGTTTCAGAGAATCGTGGTTCACAAAATCATGGTTCACAGGATCGTGTTCTAGAGAATCGTGATTTTGTCTCAGAGAATCGTGGTTTTCAAAATTTAGAGAATCGTGATTTTGAGTACAAGCACAGAATCGTGTTTTTTGAAAATCGTGATTTTGAGCACAGAATCATGTTTTAGAGAATCGCGATTTTGTCTCAGAGAATCGTGTTTTCACAGAATCGTGGTTCACAGAATCGTGATTCACAAAATCGTGTTCTCACAGGATCGTGTTCTAGAGAATCGCAATTTTGTCTCAGAGAATCGTGATTCACAAAATCGTGTTTTTCACAAAATCATGGTTCTCAGAATCGTGTTTTTTGACATGAAAATCGCGATTTTGTCTCAGAGAATCGTGTTCTCATAGAATCGTGTTTTTTGCTGAAAATCCTGATCTGTGAGAATCGCGATTTTGAGCCAAACCACAGAATCGCGATTCTGAGAATGACCACAGCATCGTGATTCTTTCAGCAAGCTTTTAGGCGGGAAACAGAAAATCGTGATTTTCAAAAAAATTTGAATTTTCACAGAATCGCGATTTTCATCACAGAATCGCGTTTTTTGGCAGGAACTTCGAATTTTTGAGCGCCGAGCAATGGCGTAGAAAATCATGAAAAACACAGGCGCTTGTTCTCCCTTGCACTTCCTAACTCCTTCCCACACAAGAATGCATGAAAAATGGTATGAAAATGGTGAAAATGCACTAAAAAACAAGAAATTTCTATGAAGAAGAAGATGGAAGAAGGTGGAGATGATGATGATGAAGAAGATGAAGAAGAAAAATCAGAAAATGAACAAAAATGACAGTTTTTTTAACCTTCCAACGTCACAAATCTACAATCTTACCATCACAATGCTCGTCCTCGAAGCTCTCTCCCCGACAACGGCACCAAAATTTTGGTGTAGCTCAAGCATAAGCACCACCTCCTTTACTTGTCAATCCGCGGAGACATGAGGACCGGTATGAAGACCTTGAGCGAGTGAAGGCACAAGTGTGTGAGTGAAAGCACAGAAGCATGCACACACATACACACACACGTGCGCAAGGTAAGATCAAAGAGAGGAACAATGGAAGGGCTTTGATTACAAAAGAAATCTATTACAAAACTGATATCTACCAGAAGCTAACCTCAAAAATGAGCTCTCTAGCTCTTTTTATAGTTTTTGGACTAGTTTTGGCCCTGTCCAGACCTAGTGTCCGGCTTAGTTAAAAATTAGGTTCCAAGGCTTATTTGAGGGCTCAAACAAAGTCTAAAAATTATGAAAATTGGTACGATGGTACTTCTAATACTCCTCAAGCTTGAGGACTCCTCGGCTTGCACAAAATGGAGTTATAAAAATAGAAAATGGTATTTACAATGGTTTTTAGTGATGAAAATCACTATTTTTGTAGGGGATTCTTCTGATAATTTGACATACACTTTTTGGAGCTCCCTACTTGCTCTCTCTTCTTCTATGTCCACTTCTTTGATATGCTTCCATGTTTTATGCTTGACCTTGAGTTCCAACAGTCCACATACATATGTATGAAAAAGATATGATGTGAAGTAATTCGATGGCGATGCACCATAGTGCACTCTCCTTCTCGTGAGCTCTACGACGATATCCTCGGAGTAGAAAATCAAGCTCTTGAGGCCGCACACGGTACTCCACGCAGAGACTACGAAACACGCAGAAAACACAGTACACAGGGAGCATGAAGACAGACTTCTTAGGTCTTACAAATGCGGTTGAACTTACAGTCTGTGACTGACCAGGCCACTATATGTTTTATTAAAGAACATATACAAATAAGTGTCCAGTGGCCATTTGGCCTTTCACATGGACACTAACGGTAACAATCTCCCACTAAAGGCCAATATGGCCAGAGTAACTATGGGAGAAAAATAAAGAATGATAAAGAATACCTTAGTGTAAGTATACAAACTATACCTCCCACCTGATGGGCATGTTACACAGTATACAAGTGACTGTGTAAGATCAAGAATAAAGTAACCCCCATCAAGTGACAATAGTGTCAAAAGCTATCTTGTGGCAGAGCTTTAGTCAAAGCATCTGCAACATTATCTCGAGTGTGAACCTTCTCAAGAATAATGTGCTCAGTGGCTAAGCAATCTCTAATGAAGTGATACCTCACCTCAATGTGCTTGGTCTTTGCATGATAGACCGGATTCTTAGCCAAAGCAATGGCACTCTGACTATCACTGAGCAAGCGAGGTACATGAGGTAAACCCATATCACAAGCAAGACGAGAAAGCCACAATGCTTCCTTACATACCTCACTTGCTGCAACATACTTTGCTTCTGTGGTGGAAATAACTGTACATTCTTGAAGAGGAGATCTCCAAGAGATAGCACCTCCAACAAAATGAAAATTGTACCGTGATGTAGACTTACGATTGTCTACACAACCAGCATAGTCAAAATCTGTGTAACCAATAATGGATGCTTTCCCTCTACCTAAGCATAGACACTTGTCCTTAGTGCCACTCAGATATCACAAAATCATCCTGACCGCTTCCCAATGTTTCTTGCCAAGATTAGACATATATCTGCTCACAACTCCCACTGCAAATGCAATGTCTGGTCTTGTAGCTACCATAGCATACATGAGACTACCAACAATAGACTGATAGGGAATTTTGGTCATGAATTCCTTTTCCTCATCTGATTTGGGGTAGTCATCCTTGCTCAATTTCACATATGTGGGTAAAGGTGTACTCAATGCCTTTCCAACCTGCATATTGAACCAGTGAAGTACTTTGGATATGTACTCACTTTAAGACAAGTATATGCATCTTTTACTCCTATCACGAGTAATGTGCATGCCAAGAATATGTTTGGCATCCCCCAAATCCTTCATATCAAATGTCTGATTCAATTTCTTTTTGAGAATTGACAAATCATAAGAGGACTTCCCAGCAATCAACATATCATCGACATAAAGTATCAAGCATATCAAGCTACCATCAGAGCATCTTTTTGTGTAGAGACAATGATCCTCATTGCTCCGAGAATAGCCTTGGGACTTCATAAAAGCATCAAACTTTTGGTACCATTGTCTAGGAGACTATTTAAGTCCATACAAGCTCTTCTTGAGCTTACAAACTAGACTTTCCTTGCCAGGAACTACATAACCCTCTGGTTGTTCCATATAGATCTCATATGTAAGATCTCCATGCAAGAAAGCTATTTTCACATCCCTTTGGACTAGCTCTAAGTCCTCCATTGCAACGATCCAAGCAACATGCACAAAGTAGTCATCTTGACCACTGGAGAGAAGATTTCCTCAAAATCAACACTATGTTGTTGCTTAAAACCCTTAGCAACAAGTCGTGCTTTATATTTTGGAGAAGCACTATCTGATGTGAACTTCAGCTTATATACCCATTTACATGGTAAAGCTTTCCTACCCTTTGGCAAAGGTACTAAGTCCCAAGTACCATTCTTGTGAATAGAATCCAGATCACTCTTCATGGCACGCTCCCACTTGACATGATCCTCTGTCTGCATAGCCTCTTTGTAGCAAGAAGGCTCACCGGCATCTGTTAGCATAAAAAAATCTAAACCTGGAACATATCTATCGGGTGGATGTGAGACACGTGTAGAATGTCTCAATGGTTGCTTAACAGGAACATGTGCAGACTGATCTGAATGGACATTCTCTTGAACATCCTTATGTGCAGCATTTTTATGCATGCTAACCGGAGGAATAGTATCCTCAAACACCACTCTTCTCACTTGAACCTCCTTAATGGGTTGTTTATGCATCTTAGAATCATTAAAAATGACATCACTACTTCTGATCACTAACCGTGTTTCAGGATCCCATAAGCGATATCCAAATTGTCCTTCTCGACCATATCCAAGAAAAATGCATTTCTTTGACTTATGGTCCAATTTTTGTCTAAGATTCTTGGGTATATGAACATATGCTTCACACCCAAAAACTCAAAGATGATCATAATATGGTAGCTTCCCTGTCCATAACTCTTGTGCCACTTTTAGACCTTTGGCAGTACTAGGTGAAAGGTTAATCACATGAACTGCAGTCAATACTGCTTCTGCCCAAAAACCTTGTGAGAGGTTTGCATTGCAACATAGAGACTACTCTATCTTGAATAGTTCTATTCATCCTCTCAGCTACACCATTATGTACTGGGGTATAAGGAGTTGTAAACTCTCTATGAGTCCCTCTAGATTGACAGAAAAGGTTGAATTCATGTGAGGTATACTCACCCCCATTATCTGAACGTAAAGCCTTAAGCTTAGTTCCTTTTTCAGTCTCAACTGAAGCAAACCATTTTTTGAAAGTAGGGAATACATCATCCTTCGATTTGATAGGATATACCCAGACTTTTCTAGTAGCATCATCTATGAAAGTGACAAAGTAAAGGAACCATCTAAGGACCTAGTGGGCACAGGACCACACACATTGTGTATGAACGAGATCTAAAGGCTGAATTGAAGAGTCAATGTGCATTCTATGCACATTCCTTGTTTGCTTTTCATATTGACAATGCTCACAAAATGAAAAATCAGAGAAAGATAACACAAGTAAGTAGCCAGAATGAGAAAGATTTTGCATTCCACTACGAGATATATGGCCCAAACGACCATGCCAAATACAAGCCATAGGCTGTTCAGTAACAACTAACAAGTGTTCTTTCTATGATACAAATAAAGGATAAAGTGAGCCAACTTTGCTTCCTTTTGCAATAACCATATTGCCCTTTGATATATGAAATGACTGAGCATAGAAGACCACCTTGTAACCAAGGTCATCAAGTTGACCAACTGACATCAAACTGCATGATAACTGAGGTACATGGTGTACATTATGCATAGTAAATTTTGAACCATCAATGAACTGCACAACCACATCTTCCCCACAACATCACACTGGTAAGAGTCACCAAGTCTCATGGTACCAAGAGACTTATGTGAGGACCGGTATGAAGACCACGAGCAAGTGAAGGCACAAGTGCGTGAGTGAAAGCACACAAACATGCACACACATACACACACGCACACACGGTAAGATCAAGAGAGGAACAATGGAAGGACTTTGATTACAAAAGAAATCTATTACAAAACTGAAATCTACAAGAAGCTAACCTTAAAAATGAGCTCTCTAGCTCTTTTATAGTTTTTGGACTAGTTTTGGCCCTGTCCAGACCTAGTGTCCAGCCTAGTTAAAAATTAGGTTCCAAGGCTTATTTGAGGGCTCAAACAAAGTCTAAAAATTATGAAAATTGGTAGGATGATAGTTCTAATACTCCTCAAGCTCGAGGACTCCTCGACTTGCACAACATGGAGTTGCAAAAAGGTGAAATGATATTTACAATGGTTTGAGTGATCAAAATCACTATTTTTGTAGGGGATTCTTCTGATAATTGGACATGTACTTCTTGGAGCTCCCTACTTGCTCCCTCTTCTTGTGTGTCCACTTCTTTGATGTGCTTCTATGCTTTGTCATTGGTCTTGAGCTTCAACACTCCCCCCCCTCTCGAGTTTGTCGTCCCTGACAGACCCTTGTTGTAGAGGTTGTTCCATGTAGTACTTTGAGAGGTAGTGTCCATCCTGTGTGAACAAGATCCTTCTACCTATCTATTGTAGCAGGTTCGGTTGTCTGATTCTTCCTTTGTCATTGTGAGTTATTGTAAGGCTTAGTTCTTTGGTATGTGTTGCTTCCTTGGATTCTAGCGAGACAGTGTCCTTGTTGTTGATGTATAAAACACCACAAGAAATGAATTAATGTGACACTAGAACACCTCTATGGTCACCATTAACTCATTGCCACTCCAAACTTTGAGAAATGATAGCTTAAAGTGAGAACTTTGCTTCTACAGAAATTCCTAGTCACCGAAATGACATACCTTCAGTATTTTGCTAATTTCTCCTAGCTCAAGTATGCTTTTTCCATGAAACTTTATAGGCTGAAACTAGAAGAGTAGAGCTTTCCAACAAGCTATTATATACATCAAACGGAGCTCTAGAACTCAAGTTATAGCCCTCACAAGATGACCCTGTATGACCTTCCAAAACTGGAAATCTTGCCTGTTTTAGTATTCCTGATGTCCAAAAATAAAAAATTCGATGCCTAGCATCGAATTTCAGTCCAAGTCGATGCCAGGCATCGACTTTGGGCTTTTTTTGGCTATTTTTCTGCACCAGAAACACTCTATTTTACACACACATGAAGAAGATGACTTATATGATAGAAGTCAATGCCGGGCATCCATTTTATGTTGGAAGTCGATGCCAGGCATCGAGTTGCTCCACAAACTTCATATTTTTAGAAGATTCAACAATAGTTAACACACAGAGAATGAAAAAATGACTTATCAGCCAAGATTCGATGCCAGGCATCGAATTGCTCAGAAAACTTGAACTTTTGAATTCATCACACAGTAGGCAAACATGGAGATGATGGAGAGAGACTCATACACAGAACTTTACACAGTTCTTTCTCACAGCTATGAAAACTCAGAAGTTTTACAGATGCTTTCTCACTCAGAGAAGCCCGACTATTCTCAGTCGTATAAAATGAACTCCTTCTTCTACTTCTTCTCTCTATTCTCTCTCTCTCTCTCTCCGCGTCAGTTGATACAAACTAACTTATATAGATTTTTCGTATTCTCGTGATTTTAAAAACTTCTAGAACTAAAGTGAACTAACTTTACAAATATGATACATTTGTGAATTTGTCCCTTCACATAGGCATGGGGTTTTCTTCCTAAGATTTGAACTTCAAATATATGTCCAATTAGTGAGTGTTTCTCCAACAGCTCCCCCTCAATCACTAATTGACATTCCCTGTTTCTTCATATCATCTTCTTTTCTTTTACTCCTGCCATGCTTTTGAATCTACTGGTCTTCACACCATCCAAGCTCTTTGTCATTATGTCTGCTAACTGATCTTTAGTAGAAATGTATTCCACTTCAATCTCTTTCTCCATTACCTTTTCTCTGAGAAAATGATACTGTATCTCTATGTGCTTTGTTCTTGCATGAAATACTGGATTTGCTGCAAGATAAAGTGAACTCATATTATCTCCATGTATTGTAGGTGTACCTTGATCAATGCCTAAGCTCTTGAACAATGTCTGCATCCATATGACTTCCTTAGCTGCTTCCACAAGTCCTTTGTACTCTGCTTCAGTTGATGATAATGCTACTGTATGTTGTTTCTTGGAACACCAACTTACAAGCTTATCACCAATGTATATCATGTAACCATGAGTTGATCTCCTGTCATCTTGATTACCTGCCCAGTCTGAGTCACTGTAGGCTCTCAACTTCAAATCTGATGTAAAAGGATAATATAATCCTTCCTTTATAGTTCCTTTGATATATCTGAGAACTCTTTGACCTGCAATCCAATGTGGGTCCTTTGGACAATGCATGAATTGTGACAAAACTCCCACTGCATAACTAAGATCAGGTCTTGTTAGTGTAGCATAAATCAAACTACCCACAAGAGATTGATACTTCCTTATATCTTTGTAGTCTGCACCATCATATTTACTGAGCTTGTGATTAACTTCAAGTGGAGTTGAAGCTTCTCTGCAATTTTCCATATCAAACTTCTTCAACAAGTTCAGAAGATACCTTTCTTGTGACACATATATGCCATGATCTGTATAAGTAACTTCCATTCCAAGAAAGTATGATAACTTTCCTAGGTCACTGATCTTAAACTCTTTCTCAAGTAATCTCTTTACCTCCTTGATTCCTTCATCTGAAGTACCTGTGATTATAATGTCATCTACATAAATACAAATGTAGATTGTACCTTCGTCTATTCTTTTGATAAGTAGACTTGAATCTGCTTTTGAACTTTGATATCCAAGATCATTGAGATACTTCACCAGTCTATAGTTCCAAGCTCTTGGAGCTTGCTTCAATCCATACAATGCTCTTCTCAACCTGCAAACAAAATTTGGATACCTGGAATCTATAAACCCTTGAGGTTGTTCCATGTATACCTCATCTGATATGTATCCATTCAAGAATGCATTTTTTATATCCAATTGACTTAGGGTCCATCCTTTTGAAGCTGCAATAGCAATGATTGTCCTTATAGTTGACATCTTAGCTACAGGACTGAATGTCTCATCATAATCTATGCCATAGGTCTGGGCATAGCCTTTCACCACCAATCTAGCTTTGTATCTGGCTATACTTCCATCTGCAAGCTTCTTCACTTTATAAACCCATTTATTTCCAATTACTTTCTTACCATTTGGTTTAGGAACAAGTTCCCATGTCTTGTTCTCCTCCAGTGCATTGAACTCTTCCTTCATTGCTTCTTCCCATTGCTTTTTACCTTTAGCTTCATCATAGTTCTGAGGTTCTTCATCATCTTTGACCATATATGCATAGTTCTTCTGAGTTATGTAAGAAGTATCATAAGAATACCTTTCTGGTTGTCTTCTTGTCCTGCTTGACCTTCTTGGTTCACATTCTTCATAAGTTTCTGGATACACCTCTTCATCAAATATAGGAGCTTCTTCATTCATTCTTGTTAATCCACTTCTGGATGTACTTGCTTGCATATAGTCTTCATCTCTATTCACCTGCACAATTGATTTTCCTTTCTCACATCTTCTTACCTCTTCTTCAAATTCTTCAGCTGTATGACTTTGATCTGCATACCAACTTTTCTGTTCATCAAATGTAACATCTCTAGAAACAATAAATTGTTTGGTTAGAGGATTCCACAATCTGTAACCCATCTGCTTTTCATCATAACCAATGAACACATATTTTTCTGCCTTTGGTTCAAGTTTATGCCTAAGTTGTGATGGCACATAAGCATATGCAATTGATCCAAACACTCTACAATGATCTAGTGTTGGTTTCTTACCCCACCAAGCTTCATATGGAGTCATTCCATTCAGAGCTACACATGGTAATCTATTCACAAGATATGTAGCTGTATTTACAGCCTCAGCCCAAAGATAATTTGGATAGTTCTTCTCCTTTAGCATAGCTCTAGCAAACTCAACCAAAGTCCTGTTCCTTCTTTCTTCTACACCATTTTGTTGTGGTGTATACCTGCAAGTTATTTCTCTCTTAATACCTGCATTCCAAAGATAATCATTGAACTCTTGGGAGAAGTATTCTCCCCCTCCATCAGACCTCAGTCTCTTAAGCTTTTGACCTGTGACTCTCTCTGCATATGCATGAAAATGCTTGAATGCTCCAAACACTTCTGATCTTTCCTTCAAAACATATAATGTTATCCATCTTGTAGCATCATCAATGAAAAGAACATAGTACCTTGAGCCACTGATAGATCCTTCTTTTGTTGGTCCCCATACATCTGTATGAATGAGCTCAAGTACTCCATCATGTTTGAATCCTTTCTTTTGAAATGGTAACCTGTGTGCTTTACCCATTTGACATGCTTCACATTTATAAACCATATGTTGACTTTGCACATTTGGTAATCCTAGTACAGACTGATTAGCAACCATAGCTTTAATTCCTCTTTCATTGAAATGACCTAATCTCTTATGCCAGAGATCAAGTTCTGTAATCACTGCTTCACCATGTGTGAGCAAAGCTTGACCAATGTTCCCTTGCACTCTTAAAGTAAAGAGTCTACCTTCTTTCTTACCAGAGACAATCTGATTATATCCATTCTCTGGATCTTCCACAAATACTCAAATGATTACTCAATCCACAAATCCAGCAAGCCTTTTTGTTGTTATTTTGATTACCTCTTCCTCTTCCAAAACCTCTTGCTCTTCCTCTGCCAGTGCCTTTACCTCTTGCATAATAAGCTTGAGAATTAGACTCCTCTTCATCCTTTGCTTTACCTTTATCTCCTTTCTTCTTATTCTTCATGTACATTGCAGAACTTTGACCTTTATCTCCATCTCCCTTCAAGTCTTGCTCATATGTGAGCATCAAACCAAGCAACTGGTTCAAATCTGGAACATAATGATTTAATGAAAGTTTTGTTGATAAGACAAAAGGTTTCCACCTTTCATCCCCTCTCAAGCCTGCAAGTAATTGAGCAATCAATCTGTGATCTTCAACATCTTCATCTATGGATCCAAGACTATCTGCTAGATCCTTCATCTTAGTGACATAATCACTAATGGTTTGACTTGGCTTCTTCTTGAATGTTGTAAACTCTGACCATAGACTTGCTTTCTGTGCTTTAGTAGTGCTTTGGAAATGATATTCCAATGCATTCCATATATCTTCTGATGATTCCAATCCTCTGATGTGTGGTAGCAAATGATCTGAGATTGTATTGTAGATGTAGGCTTTTGCACTTGCATCCTTCTTCTGCCAATGCTTTAAAGCATCAAGTTCTTCTTTCTTTGGTCGGCTTTCATCTTCAAATACTGGCTTCTCTTCTTCACCTGTTACATATACCATGAGATCCTTACTCATAAGTAAGTCTTCCATTCTCATTACCCATGCGGGGTAATTATCTCTGTCCAGTTTGTCAATGGAGATATGATCTGCCATAGTTCTTTCCTTCTGCTGCAACCTGTGAGCTTAAAGGATAAAGGATAATACCTTTTGAAGTTCTTTGTGTATGAGGATACTTCGAAAGTAATCTTTTGATGCCTTGTGTCTTCAAATGCTTCACCTTTCAAACTTTAATGGAAAACTTTACAAAACTTCTCGTACCTTTGTCGTCTTCTGCTCTCGAGAATCTTTCTGCTCTGATACCACTTGTTGATGTATAAAACACCACAAGAAATGAATTAATGTGACACTAGAACACCTCTATGGTCACCATTAACTCATTGCCACTCCAAACTTTGAGAAATGATAGCTTAAAGTGAGAACTTTGCTTCTACAGAAATTCCTAGTCACCGAAATGACATACCTTCAGTATTTTGCTAATTTCTCCTAGCTCAAGTATGCTTTTTCCATGAAACTTTATAGGCTGAAACTAGAAGAGTAGAGCTTTCCAACAAGCTATCATATACATCAAATGGAGCTCTAGAACTCAAGTTATAGCCCTCACAAGATGACCCTGTATGACCTTCCAAAACTGGAAATCTTGCCTGTTTTAGTATTCCTGATGTCCAAAAATAAAAAATTCGATGCCTAGCATCGAATTTCAGTCCAAGTCGATGCCAGGCATCGACTTTGGGCTTTTTTTGGCTATTTTTCTGCACCAGAAACACTCTATTTTACACACACATGAAGAAGATGACTTATATGATAGAAGTCAATGCCGGGCATCCATTTTATGTTGGAAGTCGATGCCAGGCATCGAGTTGCTCCACAAACTTCATATTTTTAGAAGATTCAACAATAGTTAACACACAGAGAATGAAAAAATGACTTATCAGCCAAGATTCGATGCCAGGCATCGAATTGCTCAGAAAACTTGAACTTTTGAATTCATCGCACAGTAGGCAAACATGGAGATGATGGAGAGAGACTCATACACAGAACTTTACACAGTTCTTTCTCACAGCTATGAAAACTCAGAAGTTTTACAGATGCTTTCTCACTCAGAGAAGCCCGACTATTCTCAGTCGTATAAAATGAACTCCTTCTTCTACTTCTTCTCTCTATTCTCTCTCTCTCTCTCCGTGTCAGTTGATACAAACTAACTTATATAGATTTTTCGTATTCTCGTGATTTTAAAAACTTCTAGAACTAAAGTGAACTAACTTTACAAATATGATACATTTGTGAATTTGTCCCTTCACATAGGCATGGGGTTTTCTTCCTAAGATTTGAACTTCAAATATATGTCCAATTAGTGAGTGTTTCTCCAACACTTGTGAGCTCCCAAAAATTGGTTCATTGCTCAAAAGAGGTTTTCAAGGTTGAATTGGAGCAATTGCGGGCTTCGACTTGCTTCCTAGGTATTGATGTTGTCCCTGTGATATCCTAAAGAAGTTCCAAAGGTGATGTTCATTGTACTTGTGTCAAGTACTTGTAACCCATATTGAATGATGGGTAAATGTATTGGTGCATGGGTTGAAGAAAATATGTGCCTTGTGCACGGCCTTGTCATGTAGCCCTATGCATGCATACTGGGGAAATGCATTAGAAAACATAGTGCAAGAAAGTAGGTTTTGCTCAAGGGTATGCTGATGAAGAGGTTTCCTAATCTAGCAGTGTTTTCGTGATACCCAAGTAGAGGATTCTTACCATGAAAGGTCGATCGATAGTCTACTCTTCATGTTGTACACCCAGCATTGTGATGGACCATCAGCTCGTCTTTCATTGTCGATGAGTGTCCATGTTGATGGATCACTGATGAAACTCTTTGAGTGTCGCGCCCTATCCCCTTTCTTCAAAGCAAAATTTGCCAAATATTGCGAATTGAATTTCTTTATATTCCTTGGCAAACATCATTGGGTAACTACACCAAGCTTAGTTTCACACATTCTCTTTAGCTCACCCTAAGCAGGAGTCTTCTCACCTTCAAACTCTTCCCTCCTACCATGGTAAGGGGAAACAATAGTTGTGGATGCCATGTTCCTGCCAAGTGCTTGACATCTACCAGATAAGGCAACAATAATAGTAGCTGCTAGCCGAGACACACTTCTATCCAAGCCATGGTTCCACCTTCAACTAAGCATCACTTATTCATGTTCCATAAACCAAACCTGGGAACAAGCTCTTTTTTTTCTTTCTTTGTTTTTTTTTACTACCATGTCATAAGCAAGAAGACAAATGTTAGTATCAGAACATAGTTGACATATGTCAATAAGACAGGGTTGTGCAATGAGCACATGGTTGTCGCTCGTCGAGGCTTTCGATGTTATTTGCAGATGCTATGGCAGCCTTTGTTAGAAGTATCCATTGCATCCCCGAATGACAATTGATACTTCCTCCTTATAGGGATCCATTTGAGATTGGTCTTCGCTTGTTTAGTGATCTCCTTTGGCGGCTCCATGTTTGGATGATTTCTTGAGGCTTTGATCCTGCGTGGTTGGCACTGTGGTTCTATGGGGCGTACCGATGCTTTTGGTTTCCATACCCATATCCTTGTAAAAGAGGTTCTTTGATCTTTTTTGGAGCTCTGTGCTTGATTTAGTCCCTTACCTCGCCTTGCTGTCTTTGTTGTGCAGGTTGTTGCCTTGAAGTCCCCCCCTCGACTCTTTCTGAGTTTCGGCTTGATTACTTTGTGTCCTTCGATTGGAAGTGGTCTTTCTTGAAGATAAGTCACGGTAGGCCTAGACCATAAATTTTGAAGTCTAGTGTGAGGGGGCTGATTTTGTACAAGGGCTTTCTTTGGTACCCATATCATAGTGCGATTCGGTTGGGCTCTAAGTAATTTCTTGGCCACCCAAATTTTCTTGATATTACCAAGAAAATGTGATTTTCTGTTTCTTGATGTAAGGGTCTTTTGGGCCTTCTATGCGAGTTTTTTGAGAAAACTCATCTTTACATGGGGAATGCAACAAAGGTTGATCTTCTATACATGCATCAGACTTATGCAAGGGGTCAATGGGTAGTGTTGTTCGAGATTGATCTAGAGATTCATCGATACATTTATCCGTATTACACATTGAATCTCTAGATGTACAAATGGGTGATGCATTGTCATGATTGACCATCGATTTGACATTATTCTCCACATCAATGATACCTAGTATTTCTTGATCATCTCCTTCTTGATCATATGAGTGTAGATCATCCCTGCTTATGGTTTCATGAGGGGAATCCAAATTTACAAGAAGTGAGGGTCCTTCCACATCCCCCAAACACTTTAAGTCCTCCATTTCTCCATTCTCCAAGGTTTCCTCTTATTTACTCAAAGAAGGATTAGATTCAAAAACATGAGTAGAAAGAAAAAAAATTTCATGAAAAGCACACTCTTCGAAAAGATGATTTTGCCCCCATCATAAGGTGGATAGTCATTAGGATTTTCCATAGACATATATGTAGAAGCACGGGTAATAGGTGGAGAAGACACCTCAAATTCTTGACAATTTTGTGTAATGAACCTTTGGGTGCCAATGATCAAGTCTTCATCTATACAATCCATGACAAAGAATGTTTCCAAAAATTGCATATCATCCACCATAACAGGTAACACAACTTGACCCATGCAATCATAATGTTCACCATCCATGAGGATAGAAGAGTGAGTTGTTGGTTGAATGTTCTCTAAGATAATGACCACTAGGTCAATATGAATTAAATTCCACTCACAATTAGGATTGATATAAACACCCAACCTTCTATGGTCATATCCTATTCTGATATCCACAAAAGTATTATCATATTCTCTTGTTGCAAATAAGGATCCAACCCCCTTAGACATTTCCCCCGTTTCCTTGACTCCTTGCAATTTTCCTCCAGATGTTTCATCCTCATGTGAGATTATTTCATGCACTTCATGTTCATCTCCCTTCTCTTTTCCCATCTTAGCCCCCTTTCTTCTCTCTTTTGCTTTTTTCTTTCCCATGATGCAATTTTTTTCCCTCTTGGTATTGCAAAAAAAACCCTTTGGAGCCCCCTTGGTTTCCTGGTCCCACTTGAGGGTCAACTTCAAATTATCCTACCTGAAAATTAACACATTATTCTTATAAAAAATAGTTGAGGCCATGTAGGATTCAAAACGAGCTTTCCAACAAGCTATAGAGCTCAAAAAATGGACTTTGGATAAAAAAGTTATGTCAAATCAGGCTCCTGGGGGTCAAAACAGGCAAACAGGACCTTTTGGAAAAAATCGCGATTTTGTGAAATCAAGAGAATCGCGATTTTGTGAGATTCAAGAGAATCGCGATTTTGTGAACTTCTAGAGAATCGCGATGCTTGATGAGCTTAGGAAGAATCTAATTACCAAATTTCATATTGTGTGGGCATCGTTTGATACCTCAAAAGTAGTTTAGGACATAATCTTTAACTAGGCTGGACATTAGATGTTAAACTAGTCAAATCATCTCTAGAACTATAAAAAGAACTAGAGAACTCATTTTTGGGCTTAGCTAGTTTGAGGTGTGAGCATCGTAAGAGATCTCTTTTACTTTGATTAATGAATAGGATGATGTTTTCTTCCATTGTCTCTCGCATTGCCTCTTCCATGTATGTGTATGTGTGTGTGCATTAGCATGCTTCTCACCATCACCTTTGTGCACATCATTGGTTCACGACCATCATATTATCCTTACATCTCTATAGATTGAAAATTAAGGAGGTGGAGCCCCATTACATGATAGTCATCCTTGTCTAGATCAAAACGGAACAAGGCCTACTAGCCACTCATTCACTAAACTTCTTTTAGAATAATGAAGACCTAGAACTTTCTCATTTTGGCTCAGTTTTTCGATGTTAGCAAGTACTCTCTCTCTTGTTAATTTGTAAACTTTTTAGAGTTTAGTGAATGGAAATTGGTCAGTTTTTGTTCATTTAGCCTTGTTTTTTTGTATTTAATAATTTATTTTTGTCCCTTTTTTGATCCAGTGGTGCCCAAATAATATCTACTAAATCTCCAACACTTGATAAAATTTCCCTAGTTTTTGGGGAGCTTTTGCTATTTTCTTAGATTTTCAATGAATTTTTCTTAATTTTCCCAAAGCTTTTTGAGGTTCACTTCAGTTTTATCTTCTCATTTTCCTAACTTCGTGAGTGAAAAACTTGATGCCAACCTTATAATTTTTTTTGGATATTTTTAGGTATTTTTTTGAATTTTTGAGGCCTTTTTAATATATTTTCTAGTTAAAGACCAAAGCAAAAAATCTCTTATTTTAATTGTTCTTATTAATTAACAAAATCCCCTCATGATATATATATATATATATATATATATATATATATATATATATATATATATATATATATATATATATATATATATATATATATATATATATATATATATATATATATATATATATATATATATATATATATATATATATATAGAATTCCTTTCATGCCCTAGTTTCTTGAGGGGCCAAATTGGGCTTGAGAATTCCATTTATGATGATTTAAGATCCATCTCAGGGCTGAAAATTTGACATATACTTCTTGGAGATCTCTACATGCTCCCTCTTCTTGTGTGTCCACTTGTTTGACGTGCTCCCAGACCTTGTGCTTGACCTTGAGTGCCAATAGTCCCCCCCTCTCGAGTGTGTCGTCCCTGACAAAACCTTGTTGGGGTGGGTGTTCCATGTAGTATTTTGAGAGGTAGTGTCCATCATGTATCAACAAACATGGTTTGTTTTCCAAATGTAGTAGGGTGGGTTGTCCTATTCTTCAATTTGTCACTGCTAGCCTTTGCAAGTTTTAGTCCCTTTGTATGTACTTCTTTCTTTGATTCCAGCATGATGGTGTATTTGTGAGCTTTCAAAAATTGCTACTTGCTCAAAAGAGGTTCTCAATGTTTATTTTGAGCAGTTGTCAATTGTGGACTACTTCATCGATATTGATGTTGCAACCTTGATTTCCTCTGGATCTTTCAAACATGGGTTTCACAACTATCATGCCAAGTACTCGTAACCCATAATGAATGATGGGTAAGTGTGTTAGTGCATGGGTTGGAGAAATTATGTGCCTTATGGATGGCCTTGTAGTGTAGCCCTATGCGTGCTTACTTGGGGAATGCATTGTAAGAAGTATGGTGCAAAAAATTGGGTCTTGAGCTAAGCACTCAAGGGTATGCTGATGAAGAGGTTTCTTAATCTCTCCTAGTTATAGTGTTGCCAAAGTAGGGGATTCTTACCATGGTGAAAGATTGGTCGATGTTCATCTCTTCATGTTGTACTCACACCACTGTGATTGACCATTGGCTTGTCTTTCGTTGTTGATGGTTCACTAATGAGATTCTTTGAGTGATGGTTCACTAATGAGATTCTTCAAGTGCATGGTCCTATCCCTTATCTTTTTTTTTCTTTTTTCTTTGTTCCTCTTATTATTTTTTTGGAAAAATGTTACAAAAGAAGAAGAAAGTGGTTGGTGTCAATAAAATAGTTTACATATGTCAAATGTGTCTCATGTGCATGGGATTCTCAATTGTGTCTATGCACGACTTTGTAATGTGGCCCTATGTTAATGCATACTGTGGAAATGCATGACCTGAATGGTGCAAAAGTTGGGGTTTCCCAAAGGCACATGGTTTTTTCACATTGAGGCTTCCAATGTTACTTGTAGATGTTGATGCAACCTTTGTTGGAAGGTATCAATTGGATCTCAAAATGATGCAATCAATTGATGGTTGAATGACAACTGATCATTCCTCCTTATAGAGATCCATTTTAGAACAGTGTTTGATGACATACATATCACTTTTGGCCTCTTCATCTTTGGATGGTTTCTTAAATTTTGTGTCTCGCATGGTTGGTTCTTTGGTTCTATGGGGGCTACTAGTACTTTTGGCTTCTGAACCCAAACCATTGTTGATTGTCTTCTTACTATTATTGAAGAGGTGAGTTGATCTTCTTTTGATCTCTGTGCTTGGTTTTGACTCCTGTTTCTCCTTGGCTTCTTTTTTGAGACTTTTCTTGTGAGGGAGAGCACAGGGTTTTGTGTATGTAAGAGTTCCTTGGGTACCCACATGTGTAATCATCCTTATTGAGCTGCAACTGATTCCTTAGGCACCCAATTTTGTACGTTATTGTGGTCAGCCTTCATCTACGGTACCCAAATTTGGAGTACTCTTTGAGATATAGATCTTCATTGTTCTGCTACTTGTTGCCTTGGATTTCTCGGATACTTCTTTGGTCATGAGTTCGATTGAAATGGTGTGATTGGTTGCTCTTCTTTTTGTACTCAGATCTGCTTCATGTCGGGAACTACTTTCTTCTTGAATTTTGTTTGTCTATTTGATATAGTGGTTCTCTTGTATTGTTTCACTTGCCTCTATGGTTGAACTACTATGCCTGCATTAGTCTTTAAAAAAGAAGAGAGATCCACTCACCTTCAAGCCTGTTCTACCATGATTGAGTCCTTCTACATCATAGAGCTTTTGATGCATACAACATCTTCTTCTCTAAGATTAGTCTTAGAAGAACTAAGAGAATGTGTGATACCTGGCTTTGTGATCGTGCAATTCTCTAATTCTAATGTAATGCATTGTTCATGTACCCAAACTTGAAGAAGTTGACTTCTTTGGTTTAAGTTGTTTGCAAATTCATAAATCCAATCTTGACCGAAGACAAGTGGTTCCATAAGGTCCTCATCTTGACATACTAGCATTTTAACTATCATTGGGACATTTTGAAGGTAGATGGGAGGCTCCACCTCACCCAAACAAGCGGTTTCCACACCTCCGAATCCTTTGAGATAGGCTTCTATGGAATTGATCTTCAATTGTAGATCTTGGCAGTATGAGATTCTAACTTCACTAGTTGCTACACCTGAGTCAATCAAGTCTCTCATAGTCCTTACACTTTTTTCTTGTCCTACCTCTATGGTCACAAAAGGATGTTGGTTGATTATTCGAGGAGCAATTACACCCAATGTTTGGCACATGGCCATGTGATATCTTGGGGCATTAGGATTGACATCTAGGCCTTAACACCTTAACTTATTTAAGCTAATGTGCTCTCTAGCCTCTACCTGTGCTTCTTCTCTTACCCTCAACTATTCTTCTTTTCGCTTCTTAGTAGTGTTGATTCTCATTAGCATATCCTCTGTAAGAGGTTCTTGATATAGCTTGACTCGGCATCCACTAATATAGCTTGGCAAGATGCTAGCTTCTAGAGTGGCCAATTGAACTGCATTGCTAGTGGAAATTCTATTAATGACCATGGGTCCATATCCTCATTTTTCCAATTTACGGGCATGTTGCTTTGGTGTATAGACCAACACTAGGTCTCCCTCTTCAATCCTTTGTCCTTGATGTGTGCATCAAAGTACGCCTTTTGTCTTTTCTTCGCAATGTAGATGCCTGTTGCTGCTTATAGCCTAGTCTCACCCAAGCATTATAGATCAAATACCCTGGAGGACAACTCGTGTCCATTCCACTCGTGCTCTTGTACTACTTTTAAAGTTGGGATCAGGAAGTCTAATGGAAACGCAACATTCTATCCAAAGACCATCTGAAATGGGGTGGCATTGAGTATCGTTTTGTAGGCAACTCGGTAAGCCCAAACAACGTGATGAAGTTTTTTATCCTAGTTAGAGCATTTATTATTCATTAGTTTTGTCAATACATTACATAGGATCTTATTTATGTTCTCAGCTTGTCCATTAGCTTGTGGATGATAGGGGACAGACTTCTTATGTATCACCAAGAATCCTTGGAGAAGGTTTTCAATGAATTCATTCAAGAAGTGCGTACCTCTATCACTTACTAACTCTATTGGTAACCCGTATCTGGTGAACATGTTCTCGAATAAGAACTTAACCATCATTTGAGCATTGTTCTTTGTCGTGGCTTTTACTTCTACCCACTTTTTAAGGTAACTTGTGGATACAATAATGCACTTTGCATGGGAGTTTCTAGCTGGGGGGTTAATAAGACCTACAAAGTCTGTACCCCACTTTGAGAATGCACATCCTCCCATCATTGGCCTCAAAGGCATCTCGTCTTTTTTGATAGGATATTGTGCATGTTGGCATGTGTCACATCTTTTCGCATAGGTATGTGCATCCACATGAAGAGTGGACCACCAAAGTCCTGAGAATACAATGGTCTTAATTACTTGATCGAGCCTAAAGTATCCACTTGCAACACCGTTATGTGCAGTTTCTAAGATTGTCAAATAGTATGATTCGTGAATGCACAGTCTTAAGTAACCATCTTTGCCTCTTTGATATAGGTTGTCTCTTGCTAAGGCATAGTAATGAGCTTGCTCCATGCTTCGTTTTCTTGCTAGACTAGCCTCATTGGGTAGTGTTCCTGATTTCGTAAATTCTACCAATGAAGCACTCCATTCTGGAATTAATGACATGTGATAAAGGGTAGCATACTCCACTAGGGGTCTCTTCGAGCACCTTGGAAAATTCTTAATCATCTCATGTATTTCTTTGTCCATAGTAGGCCAATACACTCCTAAACATTTTTATGCATATTTTAGTGATTTTATAATTTCATATTTGCTCATTTTCACATTCTTATTTACATGTTCGAAGGCTAGAATAGATACCAATGTATTTGGCCATTTAGGAACAACTTCTAAATTGAACAGATAAGCATCAGGAAATTCATGAGACACTCCTTGTAGTGACTCTCCTGAAGTGATGCGAGAAAGGTGATTCGCCCTGAGGTGGGTTCTACCTTTCCTAACAACCACTTCAAAGTCATATTCCATTAGTAAGAGGAACCATCTTACTAAGCATCCTGTATTGCAATGTTTATTGACCAAATATAACAAATCTTGATGATTAGTGAAAAACTTGAACTTGTTTGCCAATAGATAGAGTCTAAACTTCTTCACTGCATATACCATGCCTAAGCCTTCTCTAGTTTCATTCGACTATGTTTAGCTATCTACTAGCATATGCTATATGCACATCTATATTTCCTTCACCTATGGGTTGTGCTAACACACATCCAATTGTATAATTGGATGCATCTACATGGACATGTAATGGTTTATTCCAATCAGGAGTGGTCAGTATTGGTGGTGTGCAAAAACGTCTCTTCAACTCATTGAAGAAATTTTCACATTCATCGTTCCACTCAACAAAAAAACATAAAGAGGTTAGGCTATGATTGATTTCATGTGGATAAACCTTCCCATAAAGGCTTGTACCTCTTTAATGTTCCTTGGCCTCTACAACTCTGTTATGGCTCTTACTTTGTCCTCATCTATTGATATTCCATTCTTAGAGACAACTAATCACATTACTGAGAATTGTTTCAAGAATCCTAGAAAGCAAAGAGGAAGAGGTTACAATAGAGGAGGCTATGGGAGCTCGAGGTAGACTCAACAACAACAACAATGGTTACAACAAAAACTCATACGATAACAACAATTACCAAGGAGGAGAGAGAGGAGGAGAGACTACAACAATTATGCATATGATCCAAATCAAGAAGATTCACTTCTTCTGATGAACATGACCATGAAGCAAGGTAAAGCAGATGAACATGTATTCTATATAGACTCAGGTTGCTCAAATCATGTAGCAGGGAATGTGGTTCTACTCTCATACTTGGAGGACCCAAGGAATAAACATGAAGTCCAAACAAGAGATGACACAAGGCATCCAATGGAAAATATTGGTAATGTGAAGACTTCAATGGTAATATGAACCTATTGAGCAAGGTATTGTATGTGTCAACTATCACCAAAAACTCATAAATGTAGGTTATATTCACAAAAAATGGAGCATTTGTTGAGGATCCACATCAAGGATTGAAGACAATAGCAGGAGGAGAAAAATCAAGTGGATTATTTAGATTTGAACTCCAAGATACAAAAATATTGCATTTTTCAATTATGGTAGCCAAACTCTATCACAGTTGGAAATTTGGCACAAAAGGTTAGCTCACATAGGTAAAAGAGATCTAAAGAAAATCAATAGGTATCAGAGAGTACTTCATCTACCAAATATCTCCAAACAACACATGATCTACAAATGTAGCGCTTGTCAATTGTTGGAGAATGTTAATCTCCAAAAGAACAACTTATTCTTGTGATTAGAGCACCTCTATACCAAGAATAAGTCAAAACCTTTCACACATTTAGAGGATCAACTTCTAATTATCAAAAGATGAACAAATCTGTGAAGAAGGTGATACACAGAAAAGTCTGCTGCACTATTTCCTTATATTGACTTATCAAACGTGTAAAGTTTTTGATGAAACTTTGTACGAATCATCTCCTAGAGATTGCGCAACTATTCCAAGTTGAATTACTCCAAAAGATTAAGTGTAGCTTGAGAAATCAACTTCTCAAGTTACCTATGTCAGAAACTGTACTTCTGAGAAGTCGATTCAGACACCCCTAACTTCTTAACTTTGATTCTCACAATATCTAACCCGTTTTGCCAAATGCTTTTAGCCACGAGTAGATCACCTTCCAACTTAAAGATTAAGTGCTTGCTTGCACAAAACTTTAAACTATGGAGTGAGCACTGACCAAAAGATTAAACACGAAATTTGCGCCTGTTTCAGAGAACTGTAGACATTCAACACATATGAATGTTCCTATTCACAATTCTCCTAGCCTGTTTACAATTGGACTCTGAAATTCAGGTCACAGGCTCATTAACTAACAACTTAGATATCCTCAAAAGGATTTCGCTAATGATCAAACACAGAAGGAGCAGACACGAAAAGATCGGGCGCAATATTTCTTCATTAACTCAGAAGATTACAACTGAGTGATGAGAGCAAACACAAATTCACTTTCCACTATCTCATTGCTTCTATCTCCCTAATTCTTGACTTGTAACTATTGTCACATATGCTCTCATACATGCCCCGACTTTTCTCAAGGTATTTATAGATAATTTGTACATAATTCTTACTGAACAAAAGATCTAAGTCATCTATGACTATGCTAATGTACATATGTGTACACTTCTCTTGTCCTCTGATTGTAATCTTCTTCCACACTTTAGGAATTGATTCTTCCTTCATCATTTGATCTTCCAGGCCTTCAATTGGTGATTGGTCTGCACCAACAGCTCCCCCTCAATCATCAATTGAGGTTTTCTCTGTCTTCTTGATACTTGCCATGTCCTTGAACCTTTGTAACTTAGGTCCATCCAGACTCTTTGTCATCATATCTGCCACTTGTTCTTTTGTTGGAGTGTACATCACTTCAATCTCTTTATCTAGTACCTTTTCCCTCAAGAAATGATATTGTATCTCTATATGCTTAGTCCTGGCATGAAAAACAGGGTTAGCTGCCAAATACAAAGAACTCATATTGTCTCCAAAAATTATTGGAGTACTATGATCAGTCTCAAAACTTTTCATCAAGGTCTTCAACCATATAACTTCTTTTGCAGCTTCTACCATTCCCTTATACTCAGCTTCTGTGGATGATAAAGCAACTGTGTGTTGCTTCTTTGAACACCAAGACACTAACTTGTCTCCAACATAACATAGATATCCATGAGTAGACCTTCTATCATCTGAGTCACCTGCCCAATCTGCATCACTAAACACTTTGATTCTTGTGTCAGAAGTGAAACCATAATACAAACCTTCACTTAGGGTTCCCTTGATATATCTGAGTACCCTTTGGGCTGCAATCCAATGAGTCTTCTTTGGACAATGCATGAATTGTGACAACACACCTACTGCATATGATAGATCTGGCCTTGTCAAGGTAGCATAAATCAAACTACCTACCAAACTCTGATATTTTTTCATGTCATTGAACTCTTCACCTCCATACCTGCTTAATTTATGATTTACCTCCAATGGTGTAGTTGAGGTCTTGCAATCTTCCATGTTAAACTTGATCAAAAGATTCTTCAAGTATCTCTCTTGTGAAACATATACTCCATGTTGAGTATACACAATCTGCATTCCTAGAAAATAAGATAAGTTTCCCAAGTCACTTATCTTAAACTCCTTCTCTATTTGCTTCTTGAGTTCATTGATTCCTTGAGCATCTGTTCCTGTAACAATAATATCATCAACATAAATGCACATGTAAATATATCCATTTTCACTTGCCTTCACTAGCAAGCTACTATCTGCCTTTGATGCTTGAAATCCACATTCATTCAAGAACTTGACCAATCTGTAATTCCAAGCTCTTGGGGCTTGCTTCAACCCATATAAAGCTCTCTTGAGCTTACACACATAATCTGATCCAATTGATTCCATGAAGCCTTCTGGTTGCTCCATATATACTTCATCTGCAATGTAACCATTTAGAAATGCATTTTTCACATCCAATTGTGATAATTTCCATCCTTTGCAAGCAGCAATAGCAATCAATGTCCTAATTGTAGACATCTTAGCAACAGGACTAAAGGTTTCATCATAATCTACCCCATAAGTTTGGGCATAACCTTTAACCACAAGTCTAGCCTTATATCTAGACACCTTACCATCTGCAAACCTCTTTGTTTTGTATACCCACTTGCATCCAATGACTTTCTGATTCTTTGGTCTTGGTACTAATTCCCAAGTTTCATTTTCAAGTAGAGCATCATACTCTTCTTGCATTGCCTTCTCCCAATTCTGTTTACCTTTGGCTTCTTCATAAGTGGTTGGATCTTCTTCTGTTTTCACAATGTAAGCATAATCTCTTGTTGTTAGGAAAGATGTATCATAGCTATACCTTATAGGCTCTTTCCTTTCCCTTGTAGATCTTCTGATTTCTGCACTTCTTGATGTTTCAGCCTCATTTGATTCTGGATCAAATCTTGGCCCTTCTTCTACATGATCCTGCACTCTACATCTAGAGTCAACTTCATCAATAATTTCTTCACATACCTTTACCTTTGCCTTTCCTTTCCTTTGAATTTCTTCAACACCTGCATACTCATTTGGTGATCCTGTATACCACATGTTTTGCTCATCAAATGTTACATCTTTAGTAACAAGAAATTGCTTTGTGGATGGACTCCACAACCTGTAACCCATCTGTCTATCATCATATCCAATAAACACATACTTCTCTGCTTTTGGTTCTAGCTTATGTCTTAATTGTGAAGGAACATAAGCATATGCAATACATCCAAATACTTTACAATGATCAAGACTAGGCTTCTTACCCCACCATGCTTCATAAGGGGTTCCTCCATCCAAAGCTTTGCAAGGCAACCTATTCACAAGATATGTTGCAGTGTTAATGGCCTCTGCCCATAAGTAATTTGGACAATTCTTTTCCTTCATCATGGCTCTTGCAAACTCTACAAGAGTCCTATTCCTCCTTTCTGCTACTCCATTTTGTTGAGGGGAGTACCTGCAAGTTACTTCTCTTTTGATACCTGCATTCCACAAATAATCATCAAACTCTTTTGAGAAATACTCTCCCCCTCCATCTGATCTTAACCTCTTTAGCTTTTGTCCTGTGATCCTTTCTGCATAAGCATGAAAATGTTTGAATGTCTTGAAGACTTCTGATTTGTCCTTGATTACATACAAAGTAATCCACCTGGTTGCATCATCAACAAACAACACATAATATCTGGATCCATTTATGCTATAGTCCCTTGAGGGTCCCCATACATCTGTATGAACCAATTCAAGCATATTTGAATACTTGTACCCTGATTTGTTATAAGAACCTTTATGTGCTTTACCTAATTGACAAGCTTCACACTTGTACACCATATGTTGCCCTTCAATATTTGGCAATCCAAGCACCACCTGATTCTTTGACATTTCCTTTATAGCTCTCTCATTGAAATGACCTAGCCTCTTATGCCATAGGTCTAATTCAGATACCTTTTGACCTCCATAGGTAAACAATGCATGTCCTACATTACCTTGGACTTTGAGAGTGAACAATCTTCCCTCCTTTTTACCTGCAATTATGGTTCTATATCCCTGATTTGGATCTTGTACATAGACACCATCATTTGTAAATCTTACCTCATATCCTTTCTCCACAATTTGCCCTACACTTATCAAATTTTTAGGAATAGTAGGAACATAAAGTACCTTACTCAGAAGTGTACTTCCACTCTTTGTCTTCACTGATCCAATGCTCTCCACTTTATGTTTAGTATTGTCACCTGTTTGAACTGTATGTCCATTCACCCTTGCTTCCATATCAGTCATCAAGGATAGGTTCCCACTCAGATGGTTACTGCACCCTGAGTCAATATAAAACACTCTTTGATCTTCTCCCATTGATTCATGAGTTGCATTCAAGATAAGAGTCATGTCATCCTTCTGATCTGATGCATAATTGTAATAATTATTGTTGTAGGACTGAGATTGGAAGTTTCTTCCACCTCCTCTACCATATGATGTCCTACCACCTCTTCCTCTGAAATTGCCTCTTTGGTTTCTGCCTCCTCTACCTCTTTGACTATAATTCTGATTGTTGTATCCTCCACTTTGATTGTTATACCAACAATCATTTGCCAAATGATTTGTTCTGCCACAAATCCAACAAGCTTTAGCATTATCTTTGTTCTTACCTCCTCTTCCTTTACATCTGAAATTTGTCTTCCCTTTTGTGAAGTTGGCTTGATTTGAGTTCCCTTCATCCTCATTTGATTGCTTTCCCTTGCCATTCTTTTTCTTATCTTTGGAGTACATAGCTTGACTTGTACTTCTATCATTGTCTCCTTTAAGATCCTGCTCAAAGGTTAGCATGTGTCCTAGCAATTGATTAAGGTCAGGAGTAAAGTGATCAAGTGACAATTCTATGGACAATATAAAAGGCTTCCACTTCTCATCACCTCTTAGACCTGTAAGTATTTGTCTTACCAACTTTTCTTCTTCAATGTCTTCATCCACTGCTCCCAAGCTATCTGCAATATCTTTCATCCTTGCCACATAATCTGAAATTGATTGTGAGCTCTTCTTCTTGAAAGTTGTGAACTCAGCCCATAGTGAGGACTTCCTTGACTTAGTTGTATTTTGGAAATGCTCTTCCAAGGCATTCCAAACATCTGTAGCACTTTCTAAACCTCTGATGTGAGGTAGAAGATAATCATTTACAGCCATGTAGATGATACTCCTTGCTTGAGCATCCTTTCTCATCCAAGTCTTCAACATTGCAAGTTCTTCCCTAGTAGGAATACTTGGATCTGCAAATTCTGGTTTTTCTTCATCTCCTGTAATAAATGATATAAGATCTTTGCTCATGAGGTGTGCTTCCATCCTCATGGACCATGCTGGATAGTTCTCCCTATCTAGCTTATCAATCTGCAAGCTTTCTCCCATCTTGTATCCACCTGTGTATTGAAATCTTCAAGCTTTACAAACAATGTATGTACCTTTACTTCGAATTGAACTCCTTTTGCCTTTCTTGATGTCAATTTGTCTTCTCCTCGAGCTTTGACTCCAAGCTTTCACTTCTTGATCCTTCAAATGTTGAATCTCTTGAATCTGCAGCAGTCGAGATCCTCCTTTTCTTCAAATTGATGTCTCCTGCTCTGATACCACTGTTGGAGAATGTTAATCTCCAAAAGAACAACTTATTCTTGTGATTAGAGCACCTCTATACCAAGAATAAGTCAAAACCTTTCACACATTTAGAGGATCAACTTCTAATTATCAAAAGATGAACAAATCTGTGAAGAAGGTGATACACAGAAAAGTCTGCTGCACTATTTCCTTATATTGACTTATCAAACGTGTAAAGTTTTTGATGAAACTTTGTACGAATCATCTCCTAGAGATTGCGCAACTATTCCAAGTTGAATTACTCCAAAAGATTAAGTGTAGCTTGAGAAATCAACTTCTCAAGTTACCTATGTCAGAAACTGTACTTCTGAGAAGTCGATTCAGACACCCCTAACTTCTTAACTTTGATTCTCACAATATCTAACCCGTTTTGCCAAATGCTTTTAGCCACGAGTAGATCACCTTCCAACTTAAAGATTAAGTGCTTGCTTTCACAAAACTTTAAACTATGGAGTGAGCATTGACCAAAAGATTAAACACGAAATTTGCGCCTGTTTCAGAGAACTGTAGACATTCAACACATATGAATGTTCCTATTCACAATTCTCCTAGCCTGTTTACAATTGGACTCTGAAATTCAGGTCACAGGCTCATTAACTAACAACTTAGATATCCTCAAAAGGATTTCGCTAATGATCAAACACAGAAGGAGCAGACACGAAAAGATCGGGCGCAATATTTCTTCATTAACTCAGAAGATTACAACTGAGTGATGAGAGCAAACACAAATTCACTTTCCACTATCTCATTGCTTCTATCTCCCTAATTCTTGACTTGTAACTATTGTCACATATGCTCTCATACATGCCCCGACTTTTCTCAAGGTATTTATAGATAATTTGTACATAATTCTTACTGAACAAAAGATCTAAGTCATCTATGACTATGCTAATGTACATATGTGTACACTTCTCTTGTCCTCTGATTGTAATCTTCTTCCACACTTTAGGAATTGATTCTTCCTTCATCATTTGATCTTCCAGGCCTTCAATTGGTGATTGGTCTGCACCAACATCAATTTGGTAAGTCACACATGCAACGATTCACAAAGAAGGGATACACTCATGGAGACCTACTGGAGCTAGTCCATATAGATGTATGGGGACCAAGCAAGGAATGTTCAATCTTTGGATCTAGGTATTATGTGTCATTTATTGATGGTTGTAGCAGATGGACAATACTATACTTTATGAAGCATAAAGATGGTGTTTTCATCCTTCAAGAAATATCTAGCACTTGTAGAGCATCAAACAGGGAAAACCTTGAAGAGACTAAGGTCAGATGGAGAGGGAGAATATTTCTCCCATGAGTTTGGTTCTTATCTCCAAGGGAGAGTAATCAAACAAGAGATTACAACCAGGTATACTCTAGAGAAAAATGGAGTGGCAAAAAGAAGAAATAGGACAATTGTGGAGGTTGCAAGGTCAATGCTAAATGAGAAGAAGCTGCCAAATTATTTGTGGGGAGAGGTTATATCCACAGCCACATATATGATCAATAGACTCCCATCAAAAGCATTGGATGGGATGACACCTTATGAAGCACCGAATGGAAGAAAACTTAGCCTTGATCATTGCAAGATTTTTGGGTGCATAGCATATGCACACATACCTTCATAAATCAGAGGCAAATTAGATCCAAAGGCAGAGAAATGCATCTTTATTGGCTATGACCTTAATAAGTTTTGATGTGTAAAACACCACAAGAAATGAATTAATGTGACACTAGAACACCTCTATGGTCACCATTAACTCATTGCCACTCCAAACTTTGAGAAATGATAGCCTAAACTGAGAACTTTGCTTCTACAGAACTTTCCAATCACTGAAATGACATACCTTCAGTATTTTGCTAATTTCTCTTAGCTCAAATATTATTTCTCCAAGATCTTTTGGTGGATGAAATTAGAAGAGTAGAGCTTTTCAACCAGCTATTATTTGCAAGAAACGGATCTCTAGAACTCAAGTTATGGCCTTCACAAAATCACCCTGTATGACTTCCAAAACTGGAAATTTTGCCTCTTTTAGTAATTCTGAGTGTCTAAAAATGAAAATTCGATGCCTAGCATCAACTTGCAATCAAAAGTCGATGCCACGCATCGACTTTGAGCTTTTTTAGCCACTTTTTCAGCACCATAATTACCCTATGAACACAAGACATGAGCAAGTCCACTTTTATGTGGGAAGTCGATGCCAAGCATCGACTTTATGTTGAAACTCGATGCCAGGCATCGAGTTGCTCCACAAACTTCATATTTTCAAAGAGATTTAGTAGTACATAAAACTCAGAGAATAAAACATAGACTTATCAACACAAACTCGATGCCAAGCATCGACTTGCTGGGAAAACTTCAACTCTTGAAATCATTTCACATAAGACAAACTCTGGGATGGAAGAAGAAGACTTATACACAGAAGTTTAATAAACTCTTTCCATAACTATGAAAGCTCACAAATACACAGGTTCTTTCTCACGTAGAGAAGCCCGACAATTCTCAATGATACAAAATGAGTACTAACTCACTTTGTCATTGTCTTCCTCATCGCGTCAGTTGATACAAACTAGCTTATATAGATTTTCTTATTCTCGTGATTTTTAAAAAACTTCTAGAACTAAAGTGAACTAACTTTACAAATATAATACACTTGTGAATTTGTCCCTTCACATAGACATGTGGTTTTCTTCCTAAGATTTGACCTTCAAATATATGTCCAATTAGTGATTGTTTCTCCAACAGCTCCCCCTCAATCACTATTTGACATTCTCTGTTTCTTCATATCATCTTCTTTTATTTTACTCTTGCCATGCTTTTGAATCTACTGGTCTTCACACCATCTAAGCTCTTTGTCATTATGTCTGCTATCTGATCCTTTGTAGAAATGTACTCCACTTCAATTTCTTTCTCCATTACCTTTTCTCTCAGAAAATGATAATGTATCTCTATATGTTTTGTTCTTGCATGAAATACTAGATTTTCTGCAAGATAAAGTGAACTCATATTATCTCCATGTATTGTAGGTATACCTTGATCAATGTCCAAGCTTTTGAACAATGTCTGCATCCATATGACCTCCTTAGCTGCTTCCACAAGTCCTTTGTACTCAGCTTCAGTTGATGATAATGCTACTGTATGTTGTTTCTTTGAACACCAACTTACAAGCTTATCACCAATGTATATCATGTAGCCATAAGTTGATCTTCTGTCATCCTGGTTACCTACACAGTCTCAGTCACTATAGGCTCTCAACTTCAAATCTGATGTAAAAGGATAATATAATCCTTCCTTTATAGTTCCTTTGATATATCTGAGAACTCTTTGACCTGCAATCCAATGTGGGTCCTTTGGACAATGCATGAATTGTGACAAAACTCCCACTGCATAACTAAGATCAGGTCTTGTTAGTGTAGCATAAATCAAACTACCCACAAGAGATTGATACTTATCTTTGTATTCTGCACCATCATATTTACTGAGCTTGTGATTAACTTCAAGTGGAGTTGAAGCTTCTCTGCAATTTTCCATATCAAACTTCTTCAATAGATTCAGAAGATACCTTTCTTGTGATACATATATGCCATGATTTGTATAAGTGACTTCCATTCCAAGAAAGTATGATAACTTTCCTAGATCACTGATCTTGAATTCTTTTTCAAGTAATCTCTTTACCTTCTTGATTCCTTCATCTGAAGTACTTGTGATTATAATGTCATCTACATAAATACAAATGTAGATTGTACCTTCCTCTGCTCTTTTGATGAGTAGACTTGGATCTGCTTTTGAACTTTGATATCCAAGATCATTGAGATACTTCACCAGTCTATAGTTCCATGCTCTTGGAGCTTGCTTCAATCCATACAATGCTCTTCTCAACCTGCAAACAAAATTTGGATACCTGGAAGCTATAAACCCTTGAGGTTGTTCCATGTATACCTCATCTGATATGTATCCATTCAAGAAGGCATTCTTTATATCCAATTGACTTAGGGTCCATCCTTTTGAAGCTGCAATAGCAATGATTGTCCTTATAGTTGACATCTTAGCTACAGGACTGAATGTCTCATCATAATCTATGCCATAGGTTTGGGCATAGACTTTCACCACCAGTCTAGCTTTGTATATGGCTATACTTCCATCTGCAAGCTTCTTCACTTTATAAACCCATTTATTTCCAATTACTTTCTTACCATTTGGTTTAGGAACAAGTTCCCATGTCTTGTTCTCCTCCAGTGCATTGAATTCTTCCTTCATTGCTTCTTCCCATTGTTTCTTACCTTTAGCTTCATCATAGTTTTGAGGTTCTTCATCACCTTTGACCATATATGCATAGTTCTTCTAAGTTATGTAAGAAGTATCATAAGAATACCTTTTTGGTTGTCTTCTTGTCCTTCTTGACCTTCTTGGTTCACATTCTTCATAGGTTTCTGGATACACCTCTTCATCAAATATAGGAGCTTCTTCATTCCTTCTTGTTAATCCACTTCTGGATGTACTTGCTTGCATATAGTCTTCATCTCTATTTACCTGCACAATTGATTTTCCTTTCTCACATCTTCTTACCTCTTCTTCAAATTCTTCTTTTGTATGACTTTGATATGCATACCAACTTTTCTGTTCATCAAATGTAACATCTCTAGAAACAAGAAATTGTTTGGTTAAAGGATTCCACAACCTGTAACACATTTGCTTTTCATCATAACCAATGAACACATATTTTTTTGCCTTTGGTTCAAGTTTATGTCTTAGTTGTGATGGCACATAAGCATATGCAATTGATCCAAACACTCTACAATGATCTAGTGTTGGTTTCTTACCCCACCAAGCTTCATATGGAGTCATTCCATTTAGAGTTTCACATGGTAATCTATTCACAAGATATGTAGCTGTATTTATAGCCTCAACCCAAAGATAATTTGGACAATTCTTCTCCTTCATCATAGCTCTAGCAAACTCAACCAAAGTCTTGTTTCTCCTTTCTGCTACACCATTTTGTTGTGGTGTATACCTGCAAGTTATTTCTCTCTTAATACCTGCATTCCAAAGATAATAATTGAACTCTTGGGAGAAGTATTCTCCCCCTCCATTAGACCTCAGTTTTTTAAGCTTTTGACCTGTGACTCTCTCTGCATATGCATGAAAATGCTTGAAGGCTCCAAACACTTCTGATCTTTCCTTCAAAACATATAAAGTTATCCATCTTGTAGCATCATCAATGAAAAGAACATAGTACCTTGAGCCACTGATAGATCCTTCTTTTGTTGGTCCCCATACATCTGTATGAATAAGCTCAAGTACTCCATCATGTTTGAATCCTTTCTTCTGAAATGGTAACCTGTGTGCTTTACCCATTTGACATGCTTCACATCAATAAACCATATGTTGATTCTGCACATTTGGTAATCCTAGTACAGACTGATTTGCAATCATAGCTTTAATTCCTCTTTCATTCAAATGACATAATCTCTTATGCCAGAGATCAAGTTCTGTAATCACTCCTTCATCATGTGTGAGCAAAGCTTGACCAATGTTCCCTTGCACTCTTAAAGTAAAGAGTCTACCTTCTTTCTTACCAGAGACAATTTGATTATATCCATTCTCTGGATCTTCAACAAATACTCCTTCATTTGTAAACCTGACTTGAAAACCTTTTTCAACTATCTGTCCCACACTAATCAAGTTTTTAGGTATTGTGGGAACATACAAAACATTGGTTAGCAAATCTGCTCCACTCTTGCGTTTCACTTTTCCAATTGAATGTACACTATGTCTTGTATTATCACTTGTTTGAACTGTATGACTAGAAATGCCTTTTTCCAATTCTGACATCAATTCTATGTTTCCTGATAAATGATTAGAGCATCCAGAGTCAATATAAAATACCTTTAGATCTGCTTTGTCTGATGTGCTGATTGAATTCATCATCAATGATGTATGACTTTCATTCTGTGTGTCATTTGCATAATTGTAGTAGGTGGTGTTCTAGGATTGATTCTGTCCCCAACTTCTTCCTCCACCTCTACCATAGTCTCCTCTTTGACTTTGTCTACCTCTTTGAAAATTACTTTGATATCTTCCACCTCGACCTCTGCTATTGTTGTTTTGAATCTGGTTTGATCTTTGTTGGTTATGCCAACAGTCATGAGCCAAATGATTACTCAATCCACAGATCCAGCAAGCCTTCTTGCTGCTAGATCCTTCATCTTAGTGACATAATCACTAATACTTTGACTTGGCTTCTTCTTGAATGTTGTAAAATTTGACCATAGACATGCTTTCCTTGCTTTGGTAGTGCTTTGAAGATGATACTCCAATGCATTCCATGTATCTTTAGATGATTCCAATCCCCTGATGTGTGGTAGCAAATGATCTGAGATTGTGTTGTAAATGTATGCCTTTGCACTTGCATCCTTCCGCCAATGCTTTAAAGCATCAATTTATTCTTTCTTTGGTCGGCTTTCATCTTCAAATACTGGCTTCTCTTCTTCACCTGCAAGATATATCATGAGATCCTTACTCATAAGTAAGGCTTCCATTCTCATTACCCATGCGGGGTAATTATCTCTGTCCAGTTTGTCAATGGAGATATGATCTGCCATACTCCTTTCCTTCTGCTACAATCTGTGAGCTTAAAGGATAAAGGATAATACCTTTTGGAGTTCTTTGTGTATGAAGATGCTTTTGAAGTAACCTTTTGATGCCTTGTGTCTTCAAATGCTTCAACTTTCAAACTTTAATGGAAACCTTTCCAGAACTTCTTGTACCTTTGTCGCCTTCTGCTCTTTAGGACCTTTCTGCTCTGATACCACTTGTTGATGTGTAAAACACCACAAGAAATGAATTAATGTGACACTAGAACACCTCTATGGTCACCATTAACTCATTGCCACTCCAAACTTTGAGAAATGATAGCCTAAACTGAGAACTTTGCTTCTACAGAACTTTCCAGTCACTAAAATGACATACCTTCAGTATTTTGCTAATTTGTCTTAGCTCAAATATTATTTCTCCAAGATCTTTTGGTGGATGAAATTAGAAGAGTAGAGATTTCCAACAAGCTATTATTTGCAAGAAACGGATCTCTAGAACTCAAGTTATGGCCTTCACAAGATAACCCTGTATGACTTCCTAAAACTGGAAATTTTGCCTCTTTTACTAATTCTGAGTGTCTAAAAATGAAAATTCGATGCATAGCATCGACTTGCAACCAAAAGTCGATGCCAAGCATCGACTTTGAGCTTTTTTAGCCACTTTTTCAGCGCCATAATTACCTTATGAACACAAGACATGAGCAAGACCACTTTTATGTGGGAAGTCGATGCCATACATCGATTTTATGTTGAAACTCGATGCCAAGCATCGAGTTGCTCCACAAACTTCATATTTTGAAAGAGATTTAGCAGTACATAAAACTCAGAGAATAAAACATAGACTTATCAGCACAAACTCGATGCTAGGCATCGACTTGCTTGGAAAACTTCAACTCTTGAAATCATTTCACACAAGAGAAACTCTAGAGATGGAAGAAGAAGACTTATACACAGAATTTTAATAAACTCTTTCCATAACTATGAAAGCTCACAAATACACAGATGCTTTCTCATGTAGAGAAGCCCGAAAATTCTCAGTCATACAAAATGATTACTAACTCACTTTGTCATTGTCTTCCTCATCTCGTCAGTTGATACAAACTAGCTTATATAGATTTTCTTATTCTCGTGATTTTTAAAAAACTTCTAGAACTAAAGTGAACTAACTTTACAAATATAATACACTTGTGAATTTGTCCCTTCACATAGACGTGGTTTTCTTCCTATAATTTGACCTTCAATATATATGTCCAATTAGTGATTGTTTCTCCAACAATAAGAAAGGTTATAGGCTATATAATCCAAGCAATAAAGGTTTCATTGTAAGTAGAGATGTTGTGTTTGATGAAAAGCAATATTGGTTTGAAGATGATTGCAAGAAAATCAAACTTCCGTATGACCTAGAGGAAGACTTTCCAACATTGTCAAAGAGGAATGAGCTTACACTTGAGGCATCAAGTGATTCTAATGATGACCAGAAGACTCCAAGAAGGGAAATGAACTCTTGGAACTCCAAAGGCAAAGCCAAAGTGCATGAGTTAAGAGATGTGGTAGAATCATCTCAACAAACTATAAGAAGGTCCATTAGAGAGAAAAGGAAGCAAGAAAGGTACGATTATGTCACTTCCTTGGTCACTAAACATTCAAAATACATACCGCATGACTCAAACTCTGAAGAACCATCTACATATGAAGAAGCCAAGAAGACACAATTATGGAGGAGTGCCATGGAAGAAGAAATAGAAGCTCTATAAGAAAATGAAACTTGGAAATTGATACCCAAGAAACCATCTATGAAGGTTATTGGCTCAAGGTGGATATACAAGGTAAAGAAGAACTCTGATGGTTCAATTAATAGGTACAAAGCAAGGCTTGTAGCAAAAGGATTTGTACAAACCCAAGTATTGATTATGAAGAAACTTTTTCACCTATTGCAAAAATGCCTACAAGTAGGGTGCTCATGAGTGTTTCATCTTCCAAAAATTGGAAGATATATCCACTGGATGTTAAAAATTCTTTTCTAAATGGTTGGATTTTAGAAGAGGTATATATGGTTCAACCTCCTAGCTTTGAAGATCAAACATACCTTGAACATGTGTGTAGGTTGAGGAAAGTCTTGCATGGCTTGAAGCAAGCTCCTAGAGATTGGAATCATAGACTTGCCACTTACTTGTAGGATAAAGGTTTTATTGTAAGAAAGGTAGATCCTTCCCTCTTCATTAAGAGAAATCATTCGAAGGTCATTTACCTTTGTGTATATGTGGATATAATCATTACAAGAAATGATGTAGATGGAATTACAAGGATAAAAGCTCAAATGAAGGAGGAGTTCAAAATCAATGATCTTGGGTTGCTCACTTACTTCCTAGGTTTGGAAGTGGTATATATAAAGAAAGGTATGTTCCTCACACAAAGAAAGTACATTGGAGATATGCTCTTTAAGTTAAAGATGGAAAATACAAAGGTTATAGGTAAACCCATGGAGGTAATCTGAAATTAAGTGCTCATGAAGGTGAACTCATTGAAGATATAATTAGCTATATGAAAGTCTAGTTGGAAGCTTGAATTATACTACTCTAACTAGAGTAGATATATACTATGGAGTAAGTGTGCTCAGTCATTTCATGCACACTCCAAGGAAGCCTCACATGGAAGCTTCCAAGAGAATCCTAAAGTATTTAAAGGGCACAATCCATGAAGGGTTGTACTATCCATATACATCATATACAGATGTTAGACTCTTTTCTGATGCAGATTGGGCACACTCTAAAGATGATAGGAGATGCACATCTGGTTACTTACTTTTGTAGGTATAGAGATGATTTCATGGTCCTTCAGGAAGCAACCCATAGTTGCACTTTCATCAATAGAGGCAGAATACAGAGAACTTGCAAATGCCACACAAGAATCTATGTGGATTAGAACCCTATACTTTGATTTAGGGTTGAACACTTCAACTTTACATATATTTGGAGACAATATTAGTTCATTACATCTTGTTGATAACCCAAACTATCATGCCACGACTAAACATACAGAAGTTCATTACCATCATGTCAGAGAAAAAATTAGTAGTAAGGAGATACAAATCTCATATGTGTCCACTCATCAACAATGTGCATATATGATGACAAAAGCATTGGATGGAAGCAAATTGAACAGATCCAAAATCAATGTAGGAGATCATGAAGGATTGAAGACTAAAGCATCTTAGGCTTGAGGGGGAGCTATTGGTACAATTAGCAAGCCTAAGTGCTTTGCTAATGACTCAAGCCTACACCCATCTATCACCCCACATGAAGAACCAGATATGAACACTTGCTTGTCGATTTGGTTATATTTACTTTCGATAATTGTAAAAGCCAAGAGAATAAGGAATCTTGTGAAGTTAGGAGAGTGAACCCATTAATTATTTGGTCAAGGAATCAAATCAATCAAGTCCCTAAAGTGTAGGATCACTTTTAGGTGAGGCAAAATTCAAGTTCAAACTCAAACTTAAACTATGAGTATAAATAGGCATGGTTTTAGTCCCAGGATAAGACAACCCTTCTGAGAGGCATTAAGCTACAAACTTGTGCATACATTGAGCTCACACTACCTATGTGTATTCCATTACATTCCCTTGTATCATATGTTCATTAACATATACATTTTGATAAATTTCTTCAAGTACATTTCTCTCTACTGTTGATTATTGCATCTTTTTCATTACCATGATCTTATGGAATCTCTTTCTCTGCGTATACTCACTCGTTTGCTAAACTTTAACTTGGAAAAGTCAAAGTACACTCTCTACTACTTAGATATAAATTTCGATAAGTTTCATTCATTAGATCTTGACATATGAAGTAAGGAAGGTGACTATGTTTGCATACCTTCTAGATCCTCAAAAGGCCGGATGACCCCTCAAACTTGTTAGAGTCATTTTTTAGTGTGTGGTACAGATAAATTCATGAAATAACTTGCTTTAGTTAGCTATGAACTTCAATTAGATGTGTGCTAAAGCTCACTCGTCAATTCATACGACGTTCTAAGCCCTAGGCATAATACTGAGACCTTCTATTCCCAAAATGGAAGGTTCTCTACATATTTTGCATGTGCAAATTACCTGTTTTGATGCAAACATTTAGGAATGATGTTCCAAAGA
>MU260113.1:112500-140000 GCA_020310875.1 Ceratopteris richardii
TAGAACAGATTTAGAGATTGAACGGATGAAAATGTGCATGAAAATGGTAGAACAAGCTCAAGCTATACTTGAGACTAGTCAAAAGTTCAATCGAACAAACTCTGTCAAACCAGATTTGCATTTCCAGGGCCTACTAGAAAGATTAGAGCAATTGGTAAACAAACCACAAGTTTCTTTACCTCCACAGGCTCAACCAGTTATTGAAAGAGGAAGCTCACCACCAGTGGGAGCTTATGTTCCTAATTCCACGGATCTTGGAATACCTCCTTCAATTCAACAGTACTGTCAAGAGTTCTTGCGGGAAATACAAGAGGAGAAATGGGCCAAGGAGAAGGGTAATTCCCCTCCTATTCGTGAGATTGATGATCTTCATGATCAATTTCCCCAAGACATTCCATCTATTTACGGAGACGAAGCAGAACAACAACAAGACAAAGGATTAGATTTTGAATCTAATACCTTAGAAGAACTGCCTCAATTTCCAGGCCCATGGGAATCTGAATCTCTTCATATCAGAGCTCCCACAATACTGGTAAGACATGAAGACTCAGTGGTCCCAAGGAACACTGATGTCGTGAAGAACACTAAGGTTCAATGTCATCTCACTGTAAAAGAGCTGCTCAAAGCAAAACCTGAGCTATGGAACCATGTGAAGGATCAGGTCCCAGAACTTGATTCCAATATGCCAAAAACATGCTCTAAGCAAAAAGTTCCAGAGATACCTCTTGATAAAATAGGAGACATGTGTGAGGGTGAAGAAGGTAATACTTATCTTCCAATCACCTACCAAGGTTACACAACCAAAGCAATCATAGATTTAGGTGTTGGTGTTGCTATTGCGACCACCTCCTTGTGGAAGCAATGGGGCAAACCCACATTAAGACCAACTAGAATGAAGCTTCAAATGGCCGATGGTCATTTTGAAAGGCCTCTAGGATTGCTAGAAGGGATAACTCTAACCACTTGTGTAGAGTTTGAGCACACATTTGCTATATGTGACTTTGAGAAAAATAATGTCTATGAGATGATCCTAGGAAGACCCTTCCTACGACAATTGCAAATAGTACAGGATTGGGTAACCAACTCCTTGTACTTACAACACTTAGGGGTCACCACCAAGGTCAATTTGAAGGATTACACCTTCAGAGATGTACCACCCCTACAGTGGAATCCTATCCACAAAGAAGATTCTATCTCTATGCATTCTGAAAGTTCACCTGATCCATCATGGCTGCATGAAGATACTCATTTGTGGATGTGCAAGGTCGCAGAGGAAGAGGAAAAACGGTTAAAGGCAAGAGAAGAAGGAACTCGCCAAGAGATAGACCAGTTAGAGACCCAGCCTACACACCGATGATCTTTCCAGATGAGGAATTTGAGCCTCATGGCTAGCCTGAAATCTTAGCCACCATGGACATTGTTGTCAATGAAGAACAATGGACACCTCATTGTGATGAGGAGGGTTATGATATTTCAGTGTTCATGTGTCAGCCCTTGCTAGAAGAATGTGATCCTAGTGATGTCATAGAAGAAGAAGAGAATGATGATGATATAGAGTCCATTGTGATGGATAGTTGCTTTAACTCAGAGCAGCACTATCTAGAAGATATAGGAGTGTTCACCCAGAAAGAAGAAGAACCTCTCACAAGTATTAAAACGGTAAATTCAAAAGATGGAAGTGAGAGTAGTCAAAAGAAAAAGGAAAGAAAAGCAGTGAAACAAGAAGAGGAGGAATCATTGTTTGAAGTACCAGAAAACTTCAAGAAATATGAAGTGGATGACCACAAAATTTTGGTATGAATGCCTAAGAGAGAGGCCATCATAGGAGAATCATATGATAATAAAGAAAAGACCAAAAAGATTGTGGTGACCATTGAGGAGAACGAAGAGAGATGTACCTACATAGGAGATGACCTGAGTGCAAGAGAAGAAATGGAGCTCGTAGCTCTATTAAGGGAATATAGGGATGTGTTTGCTTGGCACTATAGAGACTTGAAGGGAGTGGATCCAAGAATATGCTCGCATACGATCCCCATGACTGCTGATGCCAAACCCACCAAACACAAGCCCTACACATATAATGATACATATGAAGCCAAAATAAAAGAAGAAATTGATAGGCTGATTGAAGATGGATTCATCTATGAGATTGAGCATATTGAATGGGTGTCCCCCATTGTAGTGGTGCCCAAGAAGAACGGGAAGTTGCGAGTGTGTATTAACCTTAAAAAATTTAATGCCGCTATGATCAGAGATAGTTATCCACTTCCAATCACGGAACACCTATTGGAGCATGCTGCAGGCAAGGAAGTTTATAGCTTCCTTGATGGATTTTCAGGTTACAATCAAGTAGCCATTGCCCCAGAAGATCAACACAAAACAGCTTTTGCTACAGAATGGGGAATCTTTGCATTTCGTGTGATGCCATTTGGGCTCACCAATGCACCTGCGACATTCCAAAGGCTCATGTGTCATGTCTTCAAAGAGTTCTTGCGAAAGAGCTTAGAAGTGTATGTGGACGATTTATGTGCTCATTCCCAAGAAAGAGGATTTCACATCCCTGAACTCAGACAAATCTTCAACAAGTGTAGAGAATATCGAGTATGTCTGAACCCAGAAAAGTGTGTGTTCATGGTGCGTCAAGGTAAAATCTTAGGTCATATTGTTTCTAAGAATGGAATCTCAACCGACGAAGATAAGGTACGAGCCATAGCGGAGCTGCCAAGGCCAAGGAATGTTAAAGAGGTACAAGCCTTTATGGGCCATTGTGGATACTACCGTAGGTTTATTCACATGTACGCGATCATAGCTAGACCCCTTTATGCCTTGTTGTCTAATTTTGAGTGGAACGACGAATGTGAGAATTCTTTCAACGAACTGAAGAAACGTTTGTGCTCAACACCAATACTGACCACTCCTGATTGGAACAAACCATTCCATGTCCATGTGGATGCATCCAATCATGCCATAGGATGTGTGCTAGCACAACCCACAGGTGATGGAAACTTAGATTTACCCATAGCATATGCTACTAGACAGCTCACTGCAACTGAACGAAACTATACCACAATTGAGCGAGAGGGCTTAGGCATGGTATATGCTGTGAAGAAGTTTAGACACTATTTATTGGCCAACAAATTTAAGTTTTTCACTGATCATCAAGCTTTGTTATATTTTGTCAATAAACCTTGCAATACAAGACGGTTAGTAAGATTGTTTCTCTTACTAATGGAATATAACTTTGAAGTTGTTGTCAGGAAAGGTAGAACCCAGCTTAGGGCAGATCACCTTTCTCGCATCACTTCAGGAGAGTCACCGCAAGGAGTGTCTGATGAACTACCTGACGCTTATCTGTTCAATTTAGAAGTTGTTCCTAAATGGCCAAATAAGTTGGTACCAGTCCTAACCTTCGGACCCGCAAATAAAAATGTTAAAACATCACAATAAGAAATTGTAAAATCACAAAAATATCACATATTGGCAGGAAGCATGTACAAACAAGATACTGAGGGTGTATTAGCTTGTTGTGTCGAGGATGATGAACATAGTAGTTGGTTGCAGCAAGCTCATGAAGGATTGCTAGGAAATCACTATTCTAAACAACGAACATTGCACAATCTAAAGCGTTTAGGAGTGTATTGGCCTAGCATGGACAAAGAAATACATGAGTGGATTAAGAATTGTCCAATGTGCAGAGAGAGACCCCCAGTGGAGCATGCGACCCTTTATCGTGTCATTAATTCCAGATTGGAGTGCTCCATTGGTAGAGTTTATGAGGTCGGGAAGATTACCCAAAGAGGCTAGTCTAGCAAGAAGACGAAGCATGGAGCAAGAGGCTCAAGGATATGCCTTGGTAGGAGACAACCTATATCGAAGAGGCAAAGACGGTTACTTAAGACTCTGGGTTCATGAATCAGACTATCTGAAAGTCTTAGAGACTGCACACAGTAGTGTTGCAGGTGGACATTTTGGTCCTGACCGAGTAATCAAGACCATTCTTTTCTCAGGACTTTGGTGGCCAACTCTTCATATGGATGCACATACCTATGTGAAGAAATGTGAGACATTCCAACGGGCATAATATCCAGTTAGAAAAGATGAGATGCCTTTGAGACCAATGATGGGAGGACGTGCATTTTCAAAGTGGGGTATAGACTTCATAGGTCCTATTAACCCCCCAGCTCGAAACTCCCATGCAGAGTACATTATTGTAGCTACTGATTACCTTACACAGTGGGTAGAAGTCAAAGCCACAACAAAGAATGATGCTCAGACTACGACTAAGTTCTTATTTGAGAATGTGTTCACGAGATATGGGCTACCAATAGAGCTAGTTAGCGATAGAGGCACACACTTCTTGAATGAGGTCATTGAAAATCTTCTCCAAGAATTCTTGGTGATACATAAGAAGTCTGCCCCTTATCACCCACAAGCTAACGGACAAGCCGAGAGCACCAATAAGATCCTCTGTAACGTATTGAAAAAACTGGTAAATAATAAACGCTCTGATTGGGATAAACAGCTTCATCATGATGTTTGGGCTTATCGAGTTGCCTATAAAACGGTACTGAATGCCACCCCATTTCAGATGGTCTTTGGGCAGAATGTTGTTCTACCATTGGACTTCCTCATCCCAGCCTTAAAGGTAGCACAAGAGCATGAGTGGAATGGACATGAGTTGTCCTCCAGGATCTTTGATCTAGAACGCTTAGGTGAGACGAGGCTACGAGCGGCAGCAGGCATCTACGCTACAAAGAAAAGGCAAAAGGCATACTTCGATGCACACATTAAGGATAAGGGACTGAAAGAGGGAGATCTAGTGTTGGTTTACACACTAAAACAACATGCCCGTAAGTTGGAAAAACGAGGATATGGACCCATGATCATTAACAGAATTTCCACTAGTGGCGTGGTTCAATTGGCTACTTTAGAAGGTGATATCTTGCCAAACTATATTAGTGGTTGTAGAGTCAAGCTATATCAAGAACCTCTTACTGAGGATATGCTTACGAGACTCAACACTGCTAAGAAGTGAAGAGAAGAGGAGTTAAGGGTGAGGGAAGAAGCACAAGCAGAGGCTAGAGAGCGCATAAGGCGAAATAAGTTAAGGCGACTAGGCCTAGATGTCAACTCAAAAGCTCCAAAATATCACATGGATATGTGCCAAAAATCAGGCATTGCGACTTCTCAAGTCATTGACCGACGTCCATTCGTGACCATAGAGATAGGACAAGGAAAGGGTGCAAGGACTGTGAAAGCATTGATTGACTCAGGGGCAGCAAGTAGTGCAGTTAGACTTTCCTACTGCCAAGACTTGCAATTGAACATCAATCCCATAGAAGCTTATCTCATAGGATTGGGAGGTGTGGAAACCCCTTGTTTGGGCGAGGTGGAACTTCCCATCTACCTTCAAGATGTTCCAATGAAAGTCAAAGTGCTCGTGTGTCAAGATGAGAACCTTATAGAACCACTTGTCTTAGGACAAGATTGGATTTATGACAATGCAGTCAACTTGAACCTAAGAAGTCAACTTCTTCAAGTTTGGGTCCAGGGACAATGCTTTACATTAGAACTAGAAAATGGCATGCTCACAAAACCAGATGTCACATCTTGTAGTTCTCCTAGGACTAATCTTAGCAAAAGAGATGTTGTATGTGTCAAAATCTCTATGTCGCAAGAGAACTCAATCATGGAAGAATAGGCTCAAAGACAAGCGGACTCCTCCTCTGGGGCAAGGACTAATGCCGCCACTACAACTCAACCAACAAAGCAAGCACAACCGAACAGAACAACTGCTATATCAAATAGACAGCGAGATTTCCAAAGGAAATTAGTACCAAGCATGAAGCAGATCTGGGTACGAAAAGGAGAGCAACCACCGGCCTTAACCCCACAATTCCCCTCTAGGGACTCCCACCAGGCCAGAAGATGAATGCAGAAGCTACGACAAACTCAACCACAAGATATTCGACAAGTTTGGGTGCCTAAGAAATTCGCTGCGACTCAACAAGGGCGATTACAGATGTGGGTACCTAAGAAGCTCTTACATCCACAACAACGTATGTTCTCCCACATGTGAAAGGTCTCAACAAAGAAGCCAAAAAGAGAAAAGGGTAAGAACCACGTACAGAGACCGAAAGAAGATCAAATCAGCTCTTCAACAATAGTAGGAAGACGTGCAAAAAGGATATGGGTTTGGAAGCCAAAAGTACAAGTAGCCTCCACCAAACCAAAGTGCCAACCACACTGGATACCACAGTTCAGAAAGCATCCAAAGAGGAGGACGCCTTAAGTAATCTCTACAGTGCCAAATGTTGTTCTAAAATGGACCCCAATAAGGAGGATTACATCATTTCGAGATCCAATGGATACCTCCACCAAAGCCGGCATCAACAACTACAAGTAACATCAAAAGCCTCGACAAGCGACAACCATGTGCTTCTTGCACAACCCTGTCTTTTGCACCATTCAGGGCATGCACTTCCAAAGTATGCATTGATATAGGGTCCTATTACATGGCCGTGCATAGACACATTTGAGAATCCCAGGCACAAGAGCACATGGACACAGGTCAACTAGTTTTACTGATACTAACGTCTATCTTCTTGTTTTGTGGCATTGCTCCTCAAAAAAAAAAAAAAAAAGAAAGAAAGAAAGAAAGAAAGAAAGAAATAAAGAAGAAAAGCGAGAGAGAGCTTGTTCCCAGGTTTGGCTTATGAAACATGAATGAGTCATGCTTAGTTGAAGGTGGAATTGTTGATTACTAGGCATTTATCAATTTGGATAGAAGTGTGTCTCGGCTAGCAGATGATATTATTGTTGCCTTATCTGGTAGATGGCAAGCACTTGGCATGAACATGGCATCTACAACTATGATTTTCTCTTACCATGGTAGGAATGAAGAGCTTGAAGGTCCACAACTTGAGTGATGCTTAACTACTTCATGTACGAGAGCATCCAAGGAGATATCTGCAAAGGGTAGTTCTGGAGGAGAAGACTCCTGTGTATGGTGAGCTAAAGAGAATATGTGAAACTAAGCTTGGTGTAGTTACCCAATGTTGTTTGCCAAGGAATATAAAGAAATTCAATTCTCAGTATTTGGCAAATGTTGCTTTGAAAAGAGGAGAGAGGATCAACCACTCAAAAGATCTCATCAGTGGACCATCAACATGGACATTCATCAACAATGTTCCATCCCAAAGGCCGAGTGTACAACACGAAGAGATGAACATCGATCGACCTTCTCCATGGTAAGTATCTTTACTCTGGAAACACCATAACCATGATAGCTTAGGAAACCTCTTCGTCGGCATACCCTTGAGCACTTAGCTCAAGACCCCAATTTTTGCACCATACTTCTTCCGATGCATTTTCCACATAAGCATGCATAGGGCTACATTACAAGGCCATGCACAAGGCACATATTTTCCTCAACCCATGCACGAACACACTTACCCATCATCCTTTATGGGTTATGAGTACTTGGCATGACTACTATGACCATCAATTTTGGAAGATCTAGAGGACATCAACGGAGACTCACAACGACACAATCGTGCTGGCATTTAATGACGAAGCACATACCAAAGGACTACAAATTGAAAAGACTCGTAGTGACAAATGAAGAACCCGACAACCAACCCTACTACATTTGGAAGAGTGACGGCTCCAGTTCCTACCGAATGGACACTACCTCTCGAAGCACTACCTGGACCAACCATTACAACAAGGGTCTGTCAGGGATGACAGACTCGAGAGGGGGGGAGTGTTGGAACTCAAGGTCAAGCATAAAACATGGAAGCATATCAAAGAAGTGGACATAGAAGAAGAGAGAGCAAGTAGGGAGCTCCAAGAAGTGTATGTCAAATTATCAGAAGAATCCCCTACAAAAATAGTGATTTTCATCACTAAAAACCATTGTAAATACCATTTTCTATTTTTATAACTCCATTTTGTTCAAGCCGAGGAGTCCTCAAGCTTGAGGAGTATTAGAAGTACCATCGTACCAATTTTCATAATTTTTAGACTTCGTTTGAGCCCTCAAATAAGCCCTGGAACCTAATTTTTAACTAAGCCGGACACTAGGTCTGGATAGGGCCAAAACTAGTCCAAAAACTATAAAAAGAGCTAGAGAGCTCATTTTTGAGGTTAGCTTCTGGTAGATTTCAGTTTTGTAATAGATTTCTTTTGTAATCAAAGCCCTTCCATTGTTCCTCTCTTTGATCTTACCTTGCGCACGTGTGTGTGTGTATGTGTGTGCATGCTTATGTGCTTTCACTCACACACTTGTGCCTTCACTCGCTCAAGGTCTTCATACTGGTCCTCACGTCTCCGCGGATTGACAAGTAAAGGAGGTGGTGCTTACGCTTGAGCTACATGGACCTATGCCCATTAGGTCATTATGTGGTGTTATTTAGTTTGTTAATTCAGATGATGATATTATAAAATTTTCGGTGTATCCTATCAAGCCTAAGGATGAGGTTTTTCCTACTTTCAAAAAATGCATTTCTTCAATAAAGACTAAGAAGGGAACTAAGATTAAGGCTTTATGTTTAGATAATGGAAGTGAGTACACCTCGGTTGAATTCAACCATTATGCTAGTATAGAATGGTGTAGATGAAAGGATGAATGTAACTATTCACAATAGAGTGGTTTCTATGTTGCATCATGCAAACCTTTCACAAGGATTTTGAGTAGAAGCAATGTTCACTATAGCTAATGTGATTAACCTTTCTCCTAGTTCTACCAAAGGTTTGAATGTGGCACAAGAGTTAAGGACATGACAACCACCATATTATGATCACCTTTGAGTATTTGATTGTGAAGCTTATGTCCATGTTCTAAAGAACTTGAGATAAAAGTTGGAATACAACCTAAAAATGCATTTTTCTTGGATATGGAAGAAATGGGCAATTTGGATATCATTTATGGGATCCTAAGACACATTCAAGGATCGCAAGTAGTCATCTAATTTCCAATGAAATGAAGATGCATAAATAACCCATTAAAGAGGTCAAAGTGAGAAGAGTTGTTTTTGAGCATGTTAGTCCTCCTACTATGCATAAAAATATGGCATAAAAGGTGTTCACAAAAATGTTCGACAACAACCTCCCAGTGATCTCAATTAGTAAACATAAAGACAATCTTCATCATGTGTCTCACATCCACTTGATAGATTTGTTCTAGGAATGGACTTTGTCATGTTGATAGATGCTAGTGAGCCTTTTTGTTATAGAAAAGCCATGTAGACAGATGATCATGTCAAGTGGGAGCATGTAATGGAGAGCGAACCTTATTCTATTCATAAGAATGATACTCAATAATTAGTACCTTTGCCAAAGTGTAGGAAAGTTTTACCATGCAAATGGATATATAAGTTGAAATTTACATCAATTAGTGCTCCTAAAAATTATAAAACATGAATGGTTGCAGAAGGATTTAGACAACAATAAGGAGTCGATATTGAGGAAATATTATGGTCAAGATGATGACATTATGCATGTTTCTTGGACTAGTTGCAAAAGAGTACTAGAGTTGGTCCAAATGGAAGTGAAGAATACCTTCTTGCACGGAGATCTTACAATTGAGATGTGTATGGAACAACTAGAGGTTATGCAATTCTAGGCAAATAAATTCTAGTGTGTAAGCTGAAGAACAACTTGTATGGACTTAAATAGCCACCTAGGCATTGGTTTCAAAAGTTTCATGCATTCATGAATCCCCAAGGCTATTATAGAAGCACTGAGGATTATTTTCTCTACACTAAGAGATGTTCATATGGTAGCTTGATATGCTTGATACTTTATGTTGATGATGTGTTCATTATCGGGAAGTCCTCAAAAGAGTTTTCTCTCTTGAAGACAAAGTCATGTCAAAATTTTGACATGAAAGAGCTGGGAGATGCTAAAAACATATTCTTGGCATGCACATTACTCATGATAGGAATAAGAGATGCATATACTTGTCTCAGAATGAGTACATGACCAAAGCACTTCACATTTCCAATATTCATGGTGGTAAGGCATCGAATACACCATTGCCCACATATGTGAAGTTGAATAAGGATAACCGTCCCAAAATTTGATGAGGAGAAGGAATTTACAAGCGAACTTCCTTATCAATTTGTTATTGGTAGTCTCATGTATGCTATGTTAGCTTCTCAATCAGACATTTCATTTAGACTGGGAGTTGTGAGCAAATATATGTCAAATTCTGGTAGGAAACATTAGGATGCAATCAAAATGATATTGAGATGTTTGAGTGGAAGTAAGGATATTTGTGTATGCTTGGGTAGAGGTCCATTATTGGATACGCAAGCTTTCACTATGCTAGTTGTGTAGTCAATAGGAATTCTACTTCATGGTGCATCTTCCATTTCACAAGTGGTGCTATTTCTTGGAGGTCTTGTCTTCAATATTGCATGGATATTTCCACTATAAAAATAGATTATTTTGCAATTAGTGAGGCATGTAAGAAAGCACTATGGATTTTTAGATTGGCATGTCACATGGGTATACCTCAACATGTACCTCGTTTACTCATTAGCAGTCAAAGTGTTATTGCATTGGCTAAGAATTTGGTCTATCATGCAAAGAACAAGCACATTGACATGCGATATCACTTTATTTCTATCTACTCAGCCACTGAGTGCATTTTCCTTGAGAAGATTCACACCAAAAAAAAAAAATCAATAGATGCTTTGGCAAAAGCTCTACCACATGATAGCTTTAGGCATTGTGATCACTTGATGGGGTCACTTGACCTTGTTTTCCATAGTCCCTCGTACACCGTGTAACATGCCCATCAGGTGGGAGGTATATGTCATATACTCATACTCAAATATTGTTTTTCATTTTTTGTTTCTTTCTCCTCACCCATATCAGCCATATCGGCCTTTAGTGGAGATTGTCACAAATTGTTACCATTAGTGTCTATGTGAAAGGCCAAATATTCTTGTATATGTTTGTTATGATAAAACATATAGTGTTCTATTCAATCACAAATTGTATTGAGGCCGCACATTTATGAAACATACATGGGCTTGTGCTCTTGGGTTCTCTATTTTCTACATTCTTCTATAGGTCTGCACAAACAAGTATAGAAACCAATTGTGATGCCATTCAAAAAGGTAAATCATGTTGTGAGGATCTCAGAAGCTCTACTTTACCCTCAAGAGAATCATAATGATTTCAAATAAGGTGGATGAAACTTTAATATTTCTTCAAAAATTTAGCAGTACGTGGTATAAGAGAAACACGCTAATGTCTCCTCTCTAAATGATATATGCATCAAAATGGTAGACCACTATGTTAATATAAGCTAGAGGACCTTTTTCTTATGCTAAATTTAAAAAATAGTTTCATATGCGTGGCCAAGGAAGCACGTCACAAAGTCAGCACAAATCGGTTGCTTATACAAGTGGAGAGTTTGAGGAATAAAATAAGAAGGATTGGAAAAAAATAATTCAAGTATACTCATCCTAGACACAAACATATATTCTTGGTGTACTAGATTGGAAAATATTGATTTGGGGCTCTTTAGGAGTTGGGAGACTAAGCACCAAAAGCCCATTGTCATCAACAAAAATTGATAACAAAAGTAAAACATGCAAGAATTTTTGCTTACTTGGTTCATGGGCAGAATGAAAGAAGCATATAGTAAAAGATATACAAGAGTGGAGAGACTAATCACCAAAAGCCCATTGTCATAAACAAATGAAAGATGCATATAGTAAAAGACATACAAGAGTGGAGAGACTAATCACCAAAAGCCCATTGTCATAAACAAATGAAAGAAGCATATAGTAAAAGATATACAAGAGTGGAGAGACTAATCACCAAAAGCCCATTGTCATAAACAACTAAAGTGATAGCAAATGTACAACATCCAATTCTTTCTTGAAAGAAATTTTGGCTTGGTTCAAGTGAAGCAAGAAAGAAGCATAGAGTAAAGATGTGCGACCAAGGAAGGAAGAAGGAAGTGAAATAGGGAAAAGAAAAAGTGGATCAAGTATAGTCAAGTACGAAGAAAGTAGAAATAACAATGAAAAAAATAAAGGAGCAACCAAAATAAAAATCTAAACATATTAAGAGATCCAAGACTTTTTAGTTGGGGGTGTGCTATGTAGTGGTAAACATATTGGATCTTGGACTAAAGGTGAAGGGCTCAATACACAAATCACTTGACGTTTGCCCAAGTTGTTATTTCTAATTTCTTTCAAGCCTAATGGAAGAGGAGGTTGAAGATCTAACTTTTTTTGGAGATCCAAAACTTCTTAAAAGTCGGTAGATGTCTTATTTGTTATGAGTTAGGGTAATTTGCATTAGAGTGTCCTTAGGGGAGGAAAATATCAATGTCACTTTGATGATGAGGAAACACATGAAGATGTAAATGTCAAGAAGAAGCATACACCATGGTTAGGACTTGCTGGGGGTGTGTAGTATAGTGGTTAATACATTTGACCCTCGGATGATGGTCCACATTTCAATACCATGGTGAAATGGGGCTTGAAGAGCTGAAATGGGGGGTATTTATGCTTCAGTATGGGGCCAAGGAACACTCTAGATATACATAGGTTCCATACTTTTGAATATTACTGGTAGCCACATTATGATATATGCATAATACACAAACTAGAATGACCAATCTGCATACCATAGTTGTCAAAATTCAAAATGCACCTTTGGCTTTCCAAAATATAGATCCTTTGGGACATGAGATGGTATATACATTTCTTGTAGGTATCTCATCAACCAGAGCACAAGATTGTGCATCTATATTTCTTCCATATGTCCCAAAATTATCAAGCTTTACTTTCAAATATGCTTTTTCTTTCCTTAATTCCCTTGTGTGCAAGGTCTTTGTTGAAGGACCACTCTTTAACGTGCCAACACACTGGTTTGAGGTAGTTGTTTAGGTGCCTTCTACTTCCTCTTCTTCAACACATGAGGGCATTCCCATCCTTAATCACCTCCATGCCTCAAGCCCTACATAGACATCATTAGGGACATCTTTGCATGGTCCAGTATCTCTACATGGGACACATGCAAGATGGTCCTTTCCTTTACTCTTGTCACGTAACCTATCTTTTCATATCAATAAAAATTACAGTTCCATTTCCTTGAACCACCTCCACCAAAGTAGTCTTTGGAACTTTTGCATATCTCCAATAGGGATCCAGAGCCATATCTAATACTCAACTAGAGAACTTGCAAACATAATGATAGTAGATAAAAAATTAAGATTCAATCAGCATACCACATAATGCATTATGCATATCATGATGTATGCTACATACATTGTTACATGCACATGTATATACTATAATGTTACACATAAAACATATATATGTGACTTGTTACATGTATTTACACACATACCATATATATTACATAGTTTATAATACACAGTACATACATATTACATTAGACATATTAATACTACATACATATTACTGTTTACATAGGACATACATATTACACACACATACATATAGTTTACATATATACTACACATACATAGTACTGTGTACATACATAAAAAGTAACAAGGGGAATCCCTAGGTCCTAGGGACTCCGTCCCCTATCATCATGGAGATGGGATGCCCATCAAGGGTGGGAACGGTCCCCGAGCACATGTGTTTAATATACATCCGTCTCAGGAACATGTCCCAAGGACCAGGGTCAGTGATGGAAAAAAACGGGGATGTCCGACATACAATAGGAGTTTTGGAGGTAGTCTTTTTTTAGTTTGAATTCAAAATTGAGTTTCAATTTGGGAACTTGCTCTCTTGCATCTTTTTTTAGGGCTTCTGCTAGTATATAATATTGTTATGTAATCAAATGCATCTTATGCACCTTATTTCAATGGGAAGGTTCAGTCCTTGCACCTTAAATGCATTATGCACCTAACAAACTCTAAACACACCTTATCTTATCTCGGATGTAAGGTTCGATCTTTGTATTTTAAACGCACCGAACTAAACACTTGATTAGGTCGATTGCATCCAATGAGTTTTGCGAGGATTCGCCAAAAAGTGGCTCACAACTCCCGCTGCATGGAGTCATGGACGATGGCTGGCCTAATAGCAATCATGGCATACATAAGTGAACCACAAGCTAATGCATATGTTTTCCTTTTTCTTGGCAGTCAGAAGTATATCATCTATGTACATACTACAGCACTAGAATGATTGGACTGCCATCATCATTCTTTTTGGTGTACAAACAATTGTCTACATGGCTTCTTTTGGACACAAATCACTTGACGTTTGCCCTTAAAGGTGGAGGATAAAAGGGGCCCCTTGGGTGTATGAGTTGTTATTTCTAATTTCTTTCAAGCCTAATGGAAGAGAAGGTTGAAGATCTAACTTTTTTTGGAGATCCAAAACTTCTTAAAAGTTGGTAGATGTCTTATTTGTTATGAGTTAGGGTAATTTGCATTAGAGTGTCCTTAGGGGAGGAAAATATCAATGTCACTTTGATGATGAGGAAACACATGAAGATGTAAAAGGCAAGAAGAAGCATACACCATGGTTAGGACTTGCTGGGGGTGTGTAGTATAGTGGTTAATACATTTGACCCTCGGATGATGGTCCACATTTCAATACCCATAGATGTGCCCGATGTTGGTCCCCGAAAAGTGGGAGATTAAGGGGGTTCCTTGGGTGTGTGAGTTGTACATTTCAAATTTCAAGCTAACTCGATGAGTACGACAAAGTCTGAACTTTCAAAAAAAAAAAACTTGGTTAGTACCTAATGAGATGAGCTAGTACATGATATTGTGGCAAAAACTTGAATTTTGTTGTACCATTAGCCTTTTGTTCAAACGTCAAACATGATCTTATTTATGAAGCATGAGCATCATCTAATCAAGTGATGGTCATCTATGAATCCTAAGATCCAATGGGCTTCATTTATAGATTGGTAGCCATTTTCTTTGGGGGAGGTAGGCTTTGGAAAAGCATTGAACTTCCAATGAGAGGTCGAGGGTTCAATAGTCATAGATCAACATGACATTAGCCCCTAAATATTGAGGATAAAGAAAATCCTCTAGGTATGAAAGTTGTTCATTCGAATTTCAAACTTAGAGGAAGAGTAGATCTAAGGTAGAATGTTCAAGCTTGCGTAGCTTAGTGGTTTGATGCCTTGAGTCTTTGGAAAGAAGTCCCGAGTTTAAGTCTTGGCTGGGCATATCTATGAGGTCCTCAAAGATGGGTGCCTCTACCTTACGAGGTTGGTTTTGTGAGTGTGTTTCCAATTCATTGTACTCTCAAAAGAAAAGAAAAAAAAAGGATCTAAGGTAGAACTTCCGAAGAAGAAAAAAGTTGGAACATCTAAAACAACTACCTTTTGTAAGCCATTATTTGAATCCACCAAGAATTGAAATTTATGTACAAATTATGATCATGGCATTGTATCTCCTCTTTACAAGAATAAGCAATGCGTCAAAGCTCACTTTGAATTCGTGAATGGAGGAGTGGGAATACCATTGCAAAAGAGGCCATCGACGACACCCTGTCACACATAAACCTTTTCCGCCCCCTTTCTTGTGATGATTTCGATGGTTTTCATGTTTGGTTATGGGAAGGAAGTAATTCCGACGTTCTACGAATCACACGAGGCAAGGAAGAAGATTTTGGTAACAATTCCAATTGGCTGGACCTCACTCTGAACAGCAGCAGCAAAAGAGGGAGGAAAAACCAGTTGAAGCTGGACGGCAATAAAAACAGATCTCTGCCGACATCTTCTGTCCTCAGCAATCGATGAGCTGCGGAGGATGTCAAGACAAGTGAACCCAGCGAAGCCCATTGTTGATGCGCTTCTGGAGAGATTCCTTCCCTTGGCTGGTCGAAGGATCGACACAGCTCAAGCTCAGGTGCTCTCTGAATCTCAGCTGTTGTCTACGCCACTGTTTGACGTCCTGGTTCCTTTTTCACATCCATAATTGAGAATGAAATAACGTAAGAAACGAACTACGACGGGACACATACATTATTGATACTTACAGATGTATCAATGTTTGTGCATGCACGAAATTGTCCCCATCTTCCTGTACAAAATTGACAGGCATGCCCACAGTTTTCAAAGAGGCGTAGAGTGGGCTCCGATGAGCCTCATAGCAACTACCTTGGAAATATAAGGCAATATCTACCTTTATCCTTCAGTTTGGTCAAGCCGATGGAAAAACATTAAATGACTGAATGCCCGCTCTCAGATCAGGAACTGGTGGCATTTTACCCCTCAATCGTGATATCACTGTCTAGGGCCATGTAGAACGAAGCTTCATGTGGAGTTGATCCTGCTTCGTCTTTTGAAGTACCCTCATTTCAGCTGTTCCATCACCACCACCACCATCATCATTGTTGTAATTGTTGTGGTTTGTGTTATTATTGTTGCTTCAACAGCAAACTTCGAATCGCATTATCAGAATATTTTACAAAAAGGCTTCAAACGAAGACTACTAAGCTGTTTGGTGGTTTCTTTATTAGGGGAGTGGGACGTTCAGAATCTCTTGACTATTATCCAGGGAATCAAATACTTAGGAGTATCTAAAAGCATGCTCACTTCTGTAATCTTGATTTTCTTAGCGAGTATGAACAAGATGCTATCAAAGAAAGGATTCACTTTTAAAAGTTTGCAGAAATTTATCGAGCCAAGATTGTCAATAATGTTTCTCCTCTATTCACGTTCCACATTTTTCAACAGCCCATCACTTTGTGAAAAAAAGTTGTTTTTAAGAGAGCTCTAACTTTTGATGAATGGCAACACCTTATAATCCTCTTCAATTTGCAATATTGCAAATTCAAGAGAAAAACAGATGAATCAAGTCCTCTTTTCACCTTCTCCATCTTTGTGGTAGTGTTGCCAACCTTCATCGAGCTATTTTGAATTCCAAAGCCACTTCACCTTTGAATTGTTATAGTCAAGTTGAACATTTCAAGCATTTGTTTAATATATTGTTCTACATTTAAAAAACATTTGGGATTCACCTTCAAAATATAAAGTCGTTAAAAAAGTTCACAAATACTTTGATCCCTCCATATAATAAAGTCATAAAATTATATTCTTTGTATAAATAGCATAAACCAAATTGTCTAATTACTTCATCAACCATATTTGATTGCATGATTAAAATGACCAATTAAGGATACATGCAGGTTTTTATAATGGACTCTATGACAACATACTTAAGAATATATTCTTTTGGCTGATGGTGGAGTTTTTAAGGAGGTCTGATGTTGAACATGATATCTATGTAGCCACTCATACCAAGGGTCTTTAAACATGATCAGGTTGTCCCTACAAAAGAAATTGAAGGATTTCAATGAAGGGTTAGAAGCTCTCACAAGGAACCGAGTTCTTGATTTTACTTTTCCTTGTATGTTTATATGTATATATGTTTTGTTAGGGATATAAGGGTAATGTAGCCTTACTCCTATATTCATATACATGTATCTTTTGTAGAGTATTGCCTAAAGAAGATCATGATGTGGGTTTCGAGGCTCCCATGCATGTGCGCATCTCTCCTCTCCTCTTTTTAGGATACAAGGGTGATTGTCTCATTTTCTGCAACACAATTAGTGGTTGCTCCATCTTCATTTTCTTCATTTGCCACTTAGTCATATCCCTTCTCTACCTCCCATTTTTTGAAAAGATCTCCTTCCATGCATTGTGTCCATCGAAGCATCCTCAAATTTGCACTAACAAACACAAGATAGCTAGCACCCTACACACCAAGTCTGTTCCTCTTCTGAAAGGCTACATGTCCATACACACTTCATAGTTGCTAAAGGCAACTCGTGGTGCACGCTTGACTAAGTATCTGAATGGGTTATTCTTGAAGCTTTGGACTATCAAAACCAAAATCCTCCCACCATAGAGTAACACCAATACGTAACCTATCCTCTTTGGCATCTGCACAAGCATATGAAGCATCTTTCCCTGTTTTATATTTGGATAGTTGACCTCATATAAGTCATTTAGTTGCATTATTTGGGACAAATCTTTCTAATATGATCTTCCATCCATTAGCCACCTCTCAATCCGTATATTGCTTTTTATCTTGGAATTCTAGATCCAACATGTATGCCCCAACATGAAGTGGGGAGTAGTATGCATCCCATCTGCTAACACAAATAGCTGAAATTTCTTCATACCTATCATTATCTTTCACCAATGTTTTTAGTACTCATAGTTCTAAAAAATCACGATTTTTTCATAAAATAAAAACCTTCTAAATCTCAGACCGATTTAAACAATTTATTCATGATTTTTATTTTTTCCCCTTTTTAAATTTTTTTTTCTCTATTATGAGACATTATCAAGCATTTTATCCATATTACAAGCATTATAAATAAAGTATATGATATATATGTAAATATTAGAATGTTTTATATGTGTATATAGAAAAATTTTAAAACAAAAAAATCACAAGAATTCCAAAAAAAAAAATTGTGATTTTTATTTCTGATCCTAGCGATTAAAACGATTAAATTGTTAAAAAAAACACGATTTTTAATGGCTATCTAGATCTCTCTTTTTGAACTATGTTAGTACTTCAACTATGAGATCCATTAATTTATACACTTTACCAATGAATGGCTCCATGGAATCCACAATTTTCAATAAATGCACAAGTTGATGAACAATATCCAAGATGAGAGAAATATTCTCTTGCCATGCTTCATCAATAGATAATCTTCTAAATAGCCTTCCTATCGAAATAGAAGCCTCTGGCATCCTCGTGAATTCATCACTCAATAAAAGCCCTCTCAAGACACAACTACATTTCACTACTTGGTATAACATGGTGAAGTTATATGCAAACCTTGTGTCTGAGTACTTGAGCAAAGCAAAAGTAGATTTCTTGCTAAACTCATTCTTCACATGAGTATGGTTGTTGATGAAGCTAACCAATGATTTTGCCTCATTGATTGTAGGCAACATGACATTAGCCCCTAAATATTGAGGATAAAGAAAATCCTCTAGGTATGAAAATTGTTCTTTCAAATTTCAAACGTAGAGGAAGAGTAGATCTAAGGTAGAATGTTCAAGCCCACGTAGCTTAGTGGTTTGACGCCTTGAGTCTCTAGAAAGAAGTCCTGAGTTCAAGCCTTGGCTGGACATATGTATGAGGTCCTCAAAGATGGATGCAAAAGAAAACAATGATGCAAGCCTTTTTGCAAAGAAATTTTACTTGGTTCTTGGGAGAATGAAAGAAGCATATAGCAAAAGATATAGAAGAGTGGAGAGACTAATCACGAAAAGCCCATTGTAAGAAACAAGTAAACTGATAGCAAATGTGGAACATCCAATTATTTCTTGAAAGGAAATTTGGCTCGGTTCAAGTGAAGCAAGAAAGAAGCATAGAGTAAAGATGTGTAACCGAGGAAGGAAGTGAAATAGGGAAAAGAAAAAGTGGATCAAGTATAGTTAAGTACGAAGAAAGTAAAAATAACAATGAAAAAAATAAAGGGGCAACCAAAATAAAAATCTAAACATATTAAGGGATCCAAGACTTTTTAGTTGGGGGTGTGCTATGTAGTGGTAAACATATTGGATCTTGGACTAAAGGTCAAGGGCTCAATACACAAATCACTTGACGTTTGCCCTTAAAGGTGGAGGATAAAAGGGGCCCCTTGGGTGTATGAGTTGTTATTTCTAATTTCTTTCAAGCCTAATGGAAGAGAAGGTTGAAGATCTAACTTTTTTTGGAGATCCAAAACTTCTTAAAAGTTGGTAGATGTCTTATTTGTTATGAGTTAGGGTAATTTGCATTAGAGTGTCCTTAGGGGAGGAAAATATCAATGTCACTTTGATGATGAGGAAACACATGAAGATGTAAAAGGCAAGAAGAAGCATACACCATGGTTAGGACTTGCTGGGGGTGTGTAGTATAGTGGTTAATACATTTGACCCTCGGATGATGGTCCACATTTCAATACCCATAGATGTGCCCGATGTTGGTCCCCGAAAAGTGGGAGATTAAGGGGGTTCCTTGGGTGTGTGAGTTGTACATTTCAAATTTCAAGCTAACTGGATGAGTACGACAAAGACTGAACTTTCAAAAAAAAAACTTGGTTAGTACCTAATGAGATGAGCTAGTACATGATATTGTGGCAAAAACTTGAATTTTGTTGTACCATTAGCCTTTTGTTCAAACGTCAAACATGATCTTATTTATGAAGCATGAGCATCATCTAATCAAGTGATGGTCATCTATGAATCCTAAGATCCAATGAGCTTCATTTATAGATTGGTAGACATTTTCTTTGGGGGAGGTAGGCTTTGGAAAAGCATTGAACTTCCAATCAGAGGTTGAGGGTTCAATACTCATAGATCAACATGACATTAGCCCCTAAATATTGAGGATAAAGAAAATCCTCTAGGTATGAAAGTTGTTCATTCAAATTTCAAACTTAGAAGAAGAGTAGATCTAAGGTAGAATGTTCAAGCCCGCGTAGCTTAGTGGTTTGACGCCTTGAGTCTTTGGAAAGAAGTCTCGAGTTCAAGTCTTGGCTGGGCATATCTATGAGGTCCTCAAAGATGAGTATCTGAATTGCTTATTCTTGAAGCTCTGGACCATCAAAACTAAAGTCCTCCCACCATAGAGTGACACCAATACGTAACCTATCCTCTTTGGCATCTGCACAAGCATATGAAGCATCTTTCCGTGTGTTATATTTTGATAGCTGACCTCATATAAGTCATTTCATTGCACTATTTGGGACAAATCTCTCTATTATGATCCTCCATCCATTAGCCACCTGTCGATCTCCGTATTGCTTTTTATCTTGGAATTCTGGATCCAACATGTATGCCGCAACATGAAGTGGGGAGTAGTATGCATCCCATCTGCTAACACAAATAGCTGAAATTTCTTCATACCTATCATTATCTTTCACTAATGTTTTTAGTATTCATAGTTCAAAAAGATCGTGATTTTTTCATAAAATAAAAACCTTTTAAATCTTAGAGCGATTTACACAATTTATTCGTGATTTTTGTTTTTTCCCTTTTTTAAAAAAATATTAGAATGCATATTACATGCATTATAAATAAAGTATATGATATATATGTAAATACTAGAATGTTTTATATGTGTATATACAAAAATTTTAAAACAAAAAAATTAAAAAAATTCCAAAAAAAAAAATGCGATAATTATTTTTGATCCTGGCAATTAGAACGATTAAATCATTTAAAAAAATGCGATTTTTAATGGCGATTTAAATGTCTCTTTTTGAACTATGTTAGTACTTCAACTATGAGATTCATAAGTTTATACACTTTACCAATGAATGGCTCATGGAATCCACAATGTTCAATAAGTGCACAAGATGATGAACAATATCCATGATGTGAGAAATATTCTCTTTCCATGCTTCATCAGCAGATAATCTTCTAAATAGCCTTCCTATCGAAATAGAAGCCTCTCGCATCCTCGCGGTGTGCTATGTAGTGGTAAACATATTGGATCTTGGACTAAAGGTCAAGGGCTCGATACACAAATCACTTGACGTTTGCCCAAGTTGTTATTTCTAATTTCTTTCAAGCCTAATGGAAGAGAAGGTTGAAGATCTAACTTTTTTTGGAGATCCAAAACTTCTTAAAAGTCGGTAGATGTCTTATTTGTTATGAGTTAGGGTAATTTGCATTAGAGTGTCCTTAGGGGAGGAAAATATCAATGTCACTTTGATGATGAGGAAACACATGAAGATGTAAATGGCAAGAAGAAGCATACACCATGGTTAGGACTTGCTGGGGGTGTGTAGTATAGTGGTTAATACATTTGACCCTCGGATGATGGTCCACATTTCAATACCATGGTGAAATGGGGCTTGAAGAGCTGAAATGGGGGGTATTTATGCTTCAGTATGGGGCCAAGGAACACTCTAGATATACATAGGTTCCATACTTTTGAATATTACTGGTAGCCACATTATGATATATGCATAATACACAAACTAGAATGACCAATCTGCATACCATAGTTGTCAAAATTCAAAATGCACCTATGGCTTTCCAAAATATAGATCCTTTGGGACATGAGATGGTATATATATTTCTTGTAGGTATCTCATCAACCAGAGCACAAGATTGTGCATCTATATTTCTTCCATATGTCCCAAAATTATCAAGCTTTACTTTCAAATATGCTTTTTCTTTCCTTAATTCCCTTGTGTGCAAGGTCTTTGTTGAAGGACCACTCACATCCAATGCGACAGATTGAATTTATGGTCTTTTTACATTGATTGATTCTAGCCACATTGAAAAGAATGGCATAACGAATGAATAATCGTGTGATCTCTCTAATGGCCTGCAAGCTACCTTTGACACTTGCACTTTGTAATTAGCCTCTTGCATGGTTGTCCACTTTGGATAAAGATGTCCTTATTGCACTCGGATCTTCACCCACACTAGATGAGGTATGAATAAGAGAGTTTTCAACTCTAGTTCTCTTTAACGTGCCAACACACTGGTTTGAGGTAGTTGTTTAGGTGCCTTCTACTTCCTCTTCTTCAACACATGAGGGCATTCCCATCCTTAATCACCTCCATGCCTCAAGCCCTACATAGACATCATTAGGGACATCTTTGCATGGTCCAGTATCTCTACATGGGACATGTGCAAGATGGTCCTTTCCTTTACTCTTGTCACGTAACCTATCTTTTCATATCAATAAAAATTATAGTTCCATTTCCTTGAACCACCTCCACCAAAGTAGTCTTTGGAACTTTTGCATATCTCCAATAGGGATCCAGAGCCATATCTAATACTCAACTAGAGAACTTGCAAACATAATGATAGTAGATAAAAAATTAAGATTCAATCAGCATACCACATAATGCATTATGCATATCATGATGTACGCTACATACATTGTTACATGCACATGTATATACTATAATGTTACACATAAAACATATATATGTGACTTGTTACATGTATTTACACACATACCATATATATTACATAGTTTATAATACACAGTACATACATATTACATTAGACATATTAATACTACATACATATTACTGTTTACATAGGACATACATATTACACACACATACATATAGTTTACATATATACTACACATACATAGTACTGTGTACATACATAAAAAGTAACAAGGGGAATCCCTAGGTCCTAGGGACTCCGTCCCCTATCATCATGGAGATGGGATGCCCATCAAGGGTGGGAACGGTCCCCGAGCACATGTGTTTAATATACATCCGTCTCAGGAACATGTCCCAAGGACCAGGGTCAGTGATGGAAAAAAACGGGGATGTCCGACATACAATAGGAGTTTTGGAGGTAGTCTTTTTTTAGTTTGAATTCAAAATTGAGTTTCAATTTGGGAACTTGCTCTCTTGCATCTTTTTTTAGGGCTTCTGCTAGTATATAATATTGTTATGTAATCAAATGCATCTTATGCACCTTATTTCAATGGGAAGGTTCAGTCCTTGCACCTTAAATGCATTATGCACCTAACAAACTCTAAACACACCTTATCTTATCTCGGATGTAAGGTTCGATCTTTGTATTTTAAACGCACCGAACTAAACACTTGATTAGGTCGATTGCATCCAATGAGTTTTGCGAGGATTCGCCAAAAAGTGGCTCACAACTCCCGCTGCATGGACCAGTGTTGCATACGCAACGCGTTGCGAACGTTCGCAACTTTCGCAACGCAACTCCACGTTGCGTACACGTTCGCAACGCGTTGCTAATCTTTCAAAAAAAAAATATTTCCCAAAAGTCCAAAAATGCTCCACAAGGGTCTTTTAAGTCTTATCCCTTACAACTTATGAACAAAAAAGTTGTTGATCAAGGAAGAAAGACCAATACCTCAAGTGGAAAAGAAAAGTGCATACACATATATATATATATATATATATATATATATATATATATATATATATATATATATATATATATATATATATATATATATATATATATATATGTGTGTGTGTGGTTATGTAATATGTATGTATGTATGTACTAACTATATGTGTAATCTATGATGTATATTCCTATTTTTGTATGTTTACCCAAAGATATGTTTATTTACTTAGCTATGTATGTATGTACGTATGTATGTATCTATATATGCATCTATGTATGTATGATGTCATTCCTAAAATCTATTACTCTATGTTTACTGAAAGACATGTGTATTAACTTATGTATGTATCTAATATACATGTTTCTATTTTTGTAGTATGTATGCATGCATGTGTATCATGTATGTATACATCTATGTGTTGTGTATAAATGTAATATGTATATACTATGTGTATATACACATAAAAATGTGTGTATTACATTACACGTATATATGTAGTATATATTTACTGCTGTGTATGTAATATAATATAGTCCATGTATGTATGTATGTATGTATGTATGTGTGTGTGTATATATGTATGTATGTATGTATGTATGTATGTATGTATCTATCTATCTATATATATATATATATATATATATATATATATATATATATATATATATATATATATATATATATATATATATATATATATACACACACACACATATATACATATAAAAAAAATCTAAAATAAAAATTGATCTGTACGCAACTTTATCGCAACTTGGGGTTCGCAACTTGAACGCGTTGCTAACGCGTTAGCAACCCGTTGCCTACGACGTTGCCATCCCGTTGCTAACCACTATGGCATGGACGATGGCTGGCCTAATAGCAATCATGGCATACATAAGTGAACCACAAGCTAATGCATATGTTTTCCTTTTTCTTGCCAGTCAGAAGTATATCATCTATGTACATACTACAGCACTAGAATGATTGGACTGCCATCATCATTCTTTTTGGTGTACAAACAATTGTCTACATGGCTTCTTTTGGACCCATGTTTCAGCATGAATGCAGCAAACTTCTTATACCATTGCTAGGGGCCTTGTTTCAGCCCTTATAAATTCCTTTTCAGGTTGCATACCAGATGCTCTTTTCCAAGAATGGCATACCCTTGTGGCTGTGTCATACATCTGTTCATCTAAATCACCATGCAAAAAGGCTGTTTTAACATCCATTTGGAATAACTTCAAATCCAAGGCAGCTGTGAGACACATGTAATGTGGCCATTTTTAACCACCAGAGAGGACACTTCTTGGAAATTTACGCCCTCTTTTTGGGCATATCCCTTAGCAACCAGCCTTTCCTTGTACTTGGGTTTGCCATCCACCGTCTTGATTTTGTAGACCCACTTGTTAGGAATTGCCTTTCTACCTTTGGGAAGCTCAATCAAATCCCAAGTATGATTCGCATGCAAGGCCTTTATCTCTTCGTGCATGGCTAACTCTTGTTTCCTCTTGTGCTCACATGACTTTGCATTTTTTAAGTAAGAGGCTCACCCTCATCAGATAGATAACATAATACAAAGAGGGGCCATATCTTTCAACATGCCTCTTAGGACGTGTAGATCTTCTTACCCAATGATCCACATTCTCTGATAATGGATCTACATCAAGAGGTATATCAACTTCCTCATTATTGATTGTACTATACATCATTTCCAACCGTGTTCTCAACATGAATAGGTGGTTGCATATGACCTTCAAGAGTTTCGTTTCGTTATTGAACATCCTCAAGCTCAATTATTAGTAGCTCATTGTCAAATCTAGCCATTTGGGTGCATCTTGAGGGTCAAAATCAAGTTTAACACATGATTGTACATGTTGAAATTTGACCGTGGTCATTCTTAGAGGCACAATCATTTTTGAGCAGCGTTGCCTCATTATGTACAACATCTCGGCTGTGTATTATCTTCTTGAAATGACATAAACAAATTCTAGCCCATTACACCCTCATCTCCATACCCCATGAAGATGGCTTATATAGACTTTGCATCGAATTTGTTTCTCAACTCAGGTCTAACATGCACAAATGCATCACAACCAAGAGATGCGTAGGTGGTCATATGAAGAATTTGCCGAACCAAATCTCTTCAAGCATGTCACCTTTTATAGACACATGAAGGGATCGCTTGCAAATGTGTATTGTAGTTTACAAAGCCTCTCCTCGAAAACCATGAGAGAGATTAGTTGTGGACAGCATGCATCTCACCCTCTCCTATTATACCATTTAACCATAGTGTCAGAAGAGGGGCTGTATCTTCTGTATGTAACTGCTAGTTCCCTCTTAATGTCAATATTTTCACAAAATTTATCAAATTCAGCACTTGTGAACTCACACCCATTATCCATGCATAAGCATTTCAACTTCCTACCTGTTTGGACGTCCACAAATGCTTGAAATTTCTTAAAAGTAGTAAAGGCTTCATCCTTAGATTTTAGCAAATAAACCCAAAGCTTCCTAGGGTAGTCATCAACAAAAAAAACGAAGTAAAGAGCACCCACCCATAGATTTGGCGGGCATGCTACAAATATCAGAACAAACAAGATCAAGCGCATTGGATTGACGAGAGACACTAGAGTAGTAGGAATTCTTTACTTGCTCACCATATTGACATTCATTACAAAAGTTAAGTTTTGTACCTTTAGCATCAAACTCGTCAAGAATTAATCTTAGCCAAAGGAATAAACTTGCCTAGTAGGGCTTTCCCATGCAAACAATAAAGTGTACCTTTGTTAGTGCCTTTGCAATGACCCTTTTACAAGCTTCTATGAGCCTTCTCAAAGATTGTGCTATATCCATGCATATCCATTTGCCCAGTAGACAATATGATCTTTTTGATGCATAGAACATAGTGTATATCATGTAAAACCAGCTCATTGACATCACTCAAAGATAAATACACAATACCAATGCCCTCCATGGAACATGCATGATTGTTCTTTAGGTATGCATCCCCATGATGGCTTGCAAAATAGTGGAAAGATCACTCCTTAAGGAAGCACATCGAACAAAGCACCAAAATCCACAATTCATGTCTCTGAGAGTGCATCATTCATTGTAAGCAAGGCATCAATAAGATCACACTCAGTGATTTGCATATCTTGGGCATGACACATAATGGACACATCATAAGCATGTGCGTCATATGCACATGCATCATCAATTAATATAGTAGCACAAGGAATATCTACCATATCAGACAACCTCTCTATGGCCATGATAGAGGCCACATTGGCCTTCTCCTTCTCTTTGTCTTTGGAGTTGTCTTATATATCAGTCTTGTTCTCCTTTTTCTTCTCATCACTTGCATTCTTTTTCCTATCAAAACTCATCTTTGTAGTATCTACAATTGGGGTTCTTGTGACCTCTTCTACCACGTTGGTGGCAAGTCACTTCTCCTTTGCCTTTGCTTTTGCTCTTGCTCCTTTGCACCTTGCCTCCCCTCTTCTCTGTCTTGCCTCTTACCATGTTGGATAAATAGCATCTCTCTCCATTAGCTTTCCTCTTGATTTCCTTGTTGAGGATAGAATCCCTTACACCATCAAATGTGAGATCGGTGTTGTTCGACAGTGATACAACAAGTCTCCCAAGA
>MU260113.1:147500-150000 GCA_020310875.1 Ceratopteris richardii
TTTAGCCCCCAAAAAGAAGAACATAGGCGAAGAAGCTAAAGCATAAAAAAGAGGACTTAAAGGGAAGCCCTGGCTCACCGATCGCTCAAGAGGAAATGCTTATGTAAGTCTTGCATTTATTTCCACATGAGAGGCACTGTCTTGGGCCAAGATGTAAATCAAGCGGTAGAATTTGATTCCAAATCCAAGTCTTTTAAGCACAATGGCAATAAAGTCCCACCGTACACGATCAAAGGCTTTCTCGAAGTCAATTTGCATACCAACCACTTGTTGATTGGAAACAGTAGCATGCTCCATCAATAACTAGGTGAAGAGAATATTATCAAAGATAGATCTTCTATTCACAAATCCAATTCGTGAAGGGTGGACTACCTTATGAATAATAGATTTAAGTCTCAACACAAAAATTTTGGCGAAAAATTTATATATTATGCTCATCATCGTGATAGGTCTCCAATCTCCTATCCGTTTAGGAACATCCAATTTCGGAATAAGCTTAACCTTTCCTAGCTTGAATGAGTAAGGCATTTTTTCTTCCACCCATATTTCATTACAAACCTCCCGGAGCAGAGTTTTAAGGAAAAGCCAAAAAGCCAACACAAATTCCTTCGTAATGCCATCCATTCCTGGTGCCTTTCCATTTTTGAGGAGAGCCATGAAGACCTCTTCCTCAGATATAGTTTTTTCACAAGCAGCAGCCATAGCCATATTCAAATCAAGTGTTTGAGGGGTAAAAGCAAGTAATTCCTGCACGGATGAGAACCAGGCCTCATCAGATTTAAAGGACACAGCAAACAAGTTACGAAAATGATCCGTACGGTATGGAGCTATGGAGTTTCCATCCCGAAGAACTCCTCTATCTGTTTCCAACATGCATATTTGAAGTTTAAGATGTTTGGCACGTAAAAAATAAAAAAAACACCGAGAATTAGCATGAAGATTAGTGATTTCAGCACATCTCGCTCTGATTTTAGCCGATTGAATGACATTCTTTTCAATTAACTGCAAACATGTATAAGCATCACATAATCGATTATATTCCTTATCAGGGAGCAATTGCCAAGTATCTATCTTTTCAGTCATGAAAAGTATAATCTGCTTAGCTTCCGAATTAGCTGAGTTGAGGACAGTAGAGAAGTATTTTCCACTGTCTCTAATTACATCTTGCATACCAATGACAAAGACCTCCCACTTCATACAAGCAGATATCTTCAATGAAAGTACATGTTGAATTAAGTTACAAACTTCAGCTTTAAACATTGATGTTTGCAACCAAGAATGATTGAGTCTCAATGGGATTCTGTAAAGTTTATCAGGTAATACAAGAGCTCCATTGAGGTTCCCGAAGATCGATCAATAATGGATTATGATCCGAAAGAATCATCGTAGCATCTATCCACATTGTAGATGTTGGATCTAAACTCTGTACATGAGAATAATAACATCTGTCCAGCCTACTCATGGCTTTCTTATGCGACCTTGAATGAAAGGTATATCTGATTGTTTGTCCTCCAATGGAATGCCATAAGTCCGTGCAATGAAGCTTATCCAAAATTTCTTTCCAAACCACTCTTTCTTGTAAGGAAATAAGAGAAGAAACAGTTGTACAGTCTACATCTGAATCAACCATATTAAAATCTCCACACATCAAGATACGAGCATCTCTCCACACTTCAAGGTTTACAAAATTTTGAATTGCCTGTAAGAGACTTATCCAAACTTGCACCCTTTCCCCAACTGAGTTAGGTGCGTATACGTTTATACATATATAAGATACCTTGTGCAACAGTATATGCAGAACAATAAATTTGCCTAGGGGATCATCAAACAGAACTGAAAAATGAATACTCTTCCTAATAATGAAAAGACACCCTGAATACTTGCTCTTTAAGCCGTTATATTGCGGTTGAAAGTCCTTCGTGGAAAGAGACAATCCAGCATGATCATGCTTTTTGTGCTCTTGTATTGCCACCACATCTAATTGGTGTTTGACAATCCATCTCCACAATCTTGTCTATTTACCATATTGGCCTAAACCTTGTACATTCCATGTAGCTAATTTCATGAAATCAACGGAATAGGCTTAGAAGAACCTTCATGAGCCAAGGCTGGAGCCAATTGTTGTAAGACGATATTCATATTGTCCAAGTAATCAGTCATACACTCTTCAGAATGAGATGTAGGATTGACCTCATTTGAAGGAAATGCCGAGTAGCCAGATTGAAATTTACTTCTTTTCCCTCGAAGAAGAGCCTTTTGATAACTAACTTGAGTAAACCCATCACTATCCACCAGCCTTTTTCCTGCATCAACTTCCCTGAGACTCATAGCTTCCTTGCTCACTCTTTCACCCTCTCTACGCTTATATACATTGAGTTTGACTGGAGTGACAGGAGCTAACGGGTGCACTTGATCTTCATTCACTTTTTCTTTCCCCTTGAGGCCAAAACCCTGATCTGTTTGTGGTCTAGAAATTGACATGTTACCAGTGGACACATTA
>MU260113.1:167500-185000 GCA_020310875.1 Ceratopteris richardii
CTTCTGCAACTGCAAGGGCATACTAATGCAAGAAGAGCTTCCTTTATCATGCAAGTGTCTCATGGGATACCTCTATATGGACTAATATGGAAATGCAACGGTTTATTTCAAAGGTTTTGGGAATATGGATAATCGGAACAATTTTTTTTTTGCATGCCCCAAGAAGTACCTTAGCTCTCCCAAATCTGAGATCTTAAATTCTGATCCTATCCTCTTTATGTTCTTGATTTCTTATTCATCTTTACCTATTATGATAAAATCATCTACATATACACATGAGTAGACAGATTTTTCACCTTCTCTTCTTGTGAATAGTGATGGATCCGCCTTGTTTTGTTGGTAGCCATATTTGAGAAGGTACTCCACAAGCCTTTGATTCCAATCTCTAGGTGCTTGCTTGAGTCCTTATGAAGCCTTTTTCAACTTGCAAACATGAGTTGATTCCTTGCAATCTTCAAATCCCAAAGCCTGATCCATATATGCTATCTCTTTCAGCTCTCCATTCAAGAAGGCATTCTTAACATCTAATTGATATATTTTCCAGCCCTTACTTGCAGCCAAAGCAATCAAAGTTTTGATTGTGGTGTAGTTAGTCAGAGGATTAAAGGCTTCCGTAAAATTGATTCCATATGTTTGAGCAAAACCTTTAGCAACTAACCTTGCCTTGTACCTTGCTATACTCTCATCTGAATTCATTTTGATTGTGAACCATTTGTTGCCTATTACCTTCGTGTCTTTGATTTCTGGAACTAAGGTCCACGTCTTGTTGTCCTCCACGGCTTGGATTTCCTCCTTCATAGCTTGTTGCCATTCCCTACACTTTTGCTTGCATCTTCATAATATGTAGGTTCCTGATGTGCTATGACTTTGCTCATGTGTGCATAATTTTTTGCAATAAAAGACTCATATGTTCGCCTCTCTATTGGATACCTTGGCCTTGCTGATTTTCTTGCTTCTCCTTTGGTTGGGATGAATCTTCTTTGCCTTTGGAGTTTTGATGGTAGCCCTTGATGTTTCTCCCTTTTCAAATGCATAGTCTTCATTTACATTGCCCATGTCCATCCACATGTGAGGCTTATCTTTTTCAAAAACCTTCTCTTTAACTTTGGGGTTTCCATCTCAAGATGCTGATCTTGACGAGTCTTATTTCATATTTGAATCTTGAGTACTACTCAACTCTATGTATGTTTGTGTATCTTCCTCTTCATGGCTATTCTTAGCTTCAATTTCACCTTCAACCTCCAAAGGTATGGTAATATTTCATGAAACTTCACATCCCTTGAGATCTTAAGCTTCTTAATCTTTTGGATTGTAGCACCTATACCCTTTTGCTCACCTCCATATCCTATGAACACACATTTTTCCGCTCTAGCATTCAGCTTGCTTCTTAATTCACTAGGTATGAAGACATAACATGTACATCCAAATACTTTGGGGTGGGATACATCAGGTCTTCTTCCATACCATGCTTCATAAGGATGTAGACTTGTCACTTGATGTTGAAGCTCTATCATGATTTAAATTGTGGTAGTGGTTGCATCACCCCAATACTCATTTGGCATATTCATCTCTTTCATCATTGCTCTAGCATGTTGTGCGATATACTTGTTTTTTCTTTTGGCAATCTCATTTTGTTGGGGTATATACCTGCATGTAAATTGTCTTTTGATGCCATTGCTTCGTAAAAATCAGAAAATTCATGGGAGGAGTACTCTCCCGCTCCTTTGGATCTAAGGCATTTGATATACCTTCCAACTTCTCTTTCAACTAGCACTGCGAATCTCTTGAAGAAATAAAACACATTAGGCTTATGCTTCATGCAATATAACCATTTCATCCTTGTACATCATCTCCTCCTTTCAAATATTTGGAAGCATAGAAATAAATTGATCTTTGGAAATAAGTTTCCCCCTCTTACATTCTCATGGCAAATGTGCAAAGCTAAACTGAAGGTGGATAGATGCTCTTTCGACGCAAGATAAGTTTATGGGCAACATATTGTAGAGTTTCTAGGGTCAGGGCTTCGAAGGTGTTCCATGTAGGCATTATTGTGGTATCTTGGTGCTATATTGAGGGCTTTAGTTTTGTAGATTGATTGGATTTCTTCAAGGGAAGAAGGGAGTTGTCACTCTTGGCTCACGTACTTGTACAAATTTCATTTTGCAATGCAATAAAGTGAGAGCATAATACAAGAAGAGGTTTAAAAACGAGATTTAAATCGGGATTTAAATCGTTTAAATCGTAGAGGTTTATAAAATCCAAGATAAAAATCGGGGTTTTTATTCCCTATGAGAGATTTTTATTTTTTGTGAAACAAAAGCTATGTACCAATGCATATTTAACACTTTTTTGATATACATGACATGAATGACATATAAAATCACTTATTACTCTATAATCACCATGCTAGTTTCAACAGTTTTCAAATGCATTTTAAATAAAGGTATTTTTTTGAGTTCGTTTAAAAAAAAAAAAAAAACCTCAATAAAAATCGTAAAAAATCGTTTAGAATGTTTTCACGATTTTAAAAAGGATTTTTATTTAAAAATTGATGATTTAAATGTACTATGAGTGAGAGTTCCCAAAAATAACTAAATAGATAATTGACACACACACATATAAATATATGACTAAAGTTGAAACTGATAACAGATTCTTCTTGTTACCTTGCACAAATAAAGCATCCGATAAAGTGAAAGAACTACCATCCGCAGTAGTCAGAATGATCTTACCAACTCCCATGACAGGATAAGAGGAGTTGTTTGCGCATGTGACAGTATTCCTTGTAGGGGAAGGCTCAAGTGAAGTGAAGAAACTGTGCTGCGAGATAATATGTTTGATTGCCCCACTATCAAAATACCAAACATATGAGTCTATTGCAGACATAGACTGCACATGAGAAGATGGATCAAAACTGCAAACAGTAGTAAACTCCCATTCTTCATTCTGCACTAGATTAGCAGACTTTGTTTTCAGTGTAGAGGCCTCTGCAACAACCATTCCAACCTCTTTTTTCTTTGCCTCTTTTGCAACGAGTTTTTGACAATTCTTTATGACATGATCATTTGCTTTACGGTACTTGCAAAACAATTTCTGCTTTTGTGTTTTCTTGTTGTCTCTGTCATCCTTCTTTGTTTGTGCAGAATTAGCAGATTTCTGCTTACTACTAGAAGAGCTCCATTTACCTTTGCTCTTTTGACTAGCTAGGAAAGCTTGATCTGCAACACACATAATATACCTGTTCTGCCTAGACTGAACTTCCTGCAACAGAACATAAACTAACTTTTCAAATGTTAAGGCATTTGGATTGCTTTTCATCATCAAACGAAGAGTAGAAGCAAGACTCTGATATGAGTTGGGAAGACCATTCAAAATAGTCTGCACAAGTGAATTGTCATGAAGGACTTCATCAGCAGAAATCAACTGCTCCTTTAAATCCTTGATCTTTGTTAGAAAACTATCCATAGAATCACCTTCATTCATTTGTTCACTCTCCAACTGTTTTCGAAGGTAAGCAATACGAGTCTCATTCCTAGCCTGGTACAATGTGGTAAGTGTATCCCAAGCATCCTTAGCCGTTGTGCAAGAGCGAATGTGAGGAATAATGGCACGTTTGACAGACAAGACTATCAATGCATGGGCCTAAGCATCTCTGCCATCCCAACGAATTTGATGTGCAGTAGGTGCAAGAGGAACCGCAACACGGACAGGAATCTATAGAATATCATCATCTTTGACGCCATCTGCATGAGCTTCAGTATCTGTATTTGTAGATGTAATAGGATGTTTTTCAACACCTTGCACAATGTTCCACAATCCTTTTGCGACCAATACATGACGCATCATATAAGTCCACAATGGGTAATTCATACCATCCAACTTATCCTCAACAGCCAACATAGGAAATACATCAATGCTTTCAGCCATGGCCACTCACTAAAATACCGTGATGCAAAAAAATGATTGTACCTGAAAAAGTTGAACATGACTACCCTGACGAGTTCTGCTAAACCTATAGCAGACTTCGAGACGCTTATACTGGAGAACTGAAACCTGTATATATCTTTGGCACAAAAAGACGAAATAGCTTGCACAAGCACTGCGATAGTGTGTTCGGAGGCCGAAACGAGCTCAGTTCGCGATTTCGGCACCACATAGCGAAGTAGTTTTGATCTCCTAATCACCCTGAGTATGCACACCAAATTTCGTGCGATTTTGAGACTGTGACCGGAGAGATGTTGACGATGCCCTAAATGAAGCGACGATGTGCTCTGATACCAATTGTTGGAGTTAGATGTCTGCAGAAGCACGCAAACAACACATGGAAGAAGAAGAAGCTTGGAGCACAACACACAATACTGAACTAGAATGTATAGAGATAAGTAACCCATTAGGGCTATAGGTGTATATACAAGCCGGGGGGAAAAACCTCCTAAAGAGGGAAAGAAGTGCCATGGCGGTTCTAGTGTGTTCACACATATCACGACCTAAATATATCAACAGAATTCTCCATAGTCATTACATTTATGTTGTAGTCTTTACATTTTTCATTTATTTTTCCATCATGTGTAGTCTTTTTGGCGATCGATCGTACAATGTAAGATCTTTTTATTGTCATGATGTAATATCTTTTTGATATGATGATGATGATGTATAATCTTTTTTTTGACATGATGAATTACATATGAGTTATCACTTGTAAGTTGCCACTCGTACTGTAACTTTGAATGTTCAAGTGTCAACGACTCAACGTGCTTCCTATATGCTCATTGTTTATACTTAAAAAACACCTTTTTTTCTATGGTTTTCTTTTTATTGGTCATTTCATATGTTGAGGAATTCATTGTACATGAATTTCATTTGATTATTTTGAAAAAATCAGCGTTTTTTTAGTGCCGTCCCGGGGACGTATCCCCGGGAAACGCTAGGCTCCATCCATGTCCCAGCGAGACTACCGTTCCTGGGACCCGTCCCCGTCCCTTGGTGACTTTGTCTTTAGTACTTCGGTTAGAGAGCCCCTTTACCTCTCTTTATAGGCATATAACACAATCCAATTTGTGAAAGTGAACCTTAGTTTAGTTTCTCTCGGATTTTGTCCTGCCTGATTGGAAGACAAATATGAAATGGATTCCCTACTTAGGGGAGGATGATGTTTTCCTCGAGCTTTGTAGTCCCCTTCATATAACTTTTGCACAAAATCTCTATTAATATAAATTTTACAGCTAACCAAAAAAACCTTTATGTAAAGTATTGAAATTCAAGGAGGTTATAATGAGGAACAAGGACTATACTGGTTGACAAGGATGCCAACTTTTTTGTTCAAGGCCGTATTTGAATCAATGAACTTGTGAGATGTTACACAACATGTTCCTTTGACATCTTTCTGATCTTTCTTTCTTTTGCGCCCCTTTCCCATCAAATCTATTGAGCTTTGATCTCAAATTTGAAGTATTTCATTGTTTTTTCTGTGGTGTGATTGGTCACCACATAGAAGAATTGTTGTTATTCATGCATAAAAGATGATTATATGTGTTTGCATGAACTCAAAGCTGAAGAAAGACACAACTTTTGTAGATATAATGGAGAAGACTGAAGTACTTATGGTGTATTCTTGCAGTGATACTCCAAAAGGTGCAAATGATGCGTCCACTTTCCAAAGGAAAGTATGTATGCTTTCTCATACTGTCTTTTTAGAGCAGGCTTGACATTTTGATAACTAATGACATATGCTTTGCAAATTTTAGCTAGCAGTAGAATGTATTTTCTGCTCAGCTTGTATACGATTTGTTGAATGTTGTCCACCTGAGGGTCTTGTAGGTAAAAATGAATCCAAATTTGCAGTCTTTGCATATGTATGCCAAACAGGTCATGAAGAATGGAATGTTTATTCAATGCAGAACGTTCATGGAAGGAACTGGAGAACTTCATTTTTGATTGGCTGATCAACGCAGACAAGTAAAGATATTTTTCTTCCTCAAAAGTGTCTATCAATTAACATTGATTTTCAATTGAATGATTTGTTCAAGGCTTACGTGATAATGCTAATCAAATGTTCAGGGTTGTCAGCCAGACAGATTATCCTTCCTTAGTCGAGTTGCGAAGTCTCTTGCTGGATCTTGTGGCACGGCTTCTAGGAGCATTGTCACGTATTAGGTTATTCTTGATACTTATTTTCTGTTGTCAATAGGCTATCCTTTGGCATATGTCAACGACTTGTTCTTTTCTTCAGTCAGCTTATTTATTTTGTAGGTAGCATTCAGAATGATTATTTGTATACAGGTTTGGCTCAGTGACAGAGCGCTTCTTTAATGAGCTGAATGCTCGCTGCATTGATACAAGCATTGCGAGGAGTGAAACATTGAGCATCATCAGTGGGATGCGCTATCTCAAGTTAGGGGTCAGTTATTCTTACCTCAGTCCAATGAACAAACTTTGTTTGTGAATGTATGTTTAAAACAAGCAATCACCTTTTTAAAGTAAAAATATTACTGATTTTTCTTTGATCTTTGCATTACTTTAAAAAGCTATGGAATCACTTATGATCCATGCTAGATATGAAGACGGGGGATAAACTATGGAGAATCTTTATGAGCCAGCTCAAATTCAAGGTTCCAGAGGTTTAGCATGTAGAACCAAAGCGAAGTTGAATTAGGAAGATAGACATAGCTTGTTTGTTAGGGAGCACTTTGTTAATTTGCAGCTGCATGTCTTAAAACATGGCTTGTGAGTACTAAATGCTACAATACAAATGTTATCTGCTGATTGAAAACTTGGACAGAGATTTATGCCACAAACCAAGAGAAAGTCAAATATTGGTTGCCAGGTTTAAACAGATAGCTCTCGAGGTCATGATTTTACTTTTGTATTGGACTGGTTCCTGCATGGAAGAGTGTATTGGCTGTGGAGTGGCAATGACGCCATGAACAATCTATCTTATTGGGTAAAATCAGCCTAACTTAATTGCAGAGTTACTTTCACCAAGATATGCTCATTTTTTAAAATCCTTTCTCCTTAGCTGCAAGACTTGATACAGCTGGTTGAGTTGCACAGCGATGGCTCATTAGTCTGTTAGGACTCACTTAAAAAAAAAGGCACAGCAGAGAATTATCTATTGTTTTGGACATTACTTTGAAGTTTGCATTTAGTTCTAGATTAATTTATTTGCAAGGTTTTCATTTCTTCTCTCCTTCTCTCTGATGTCATAGTGACCAGTTAAGCAAGCTTGCTTGTCTTTTTATGTTTTCTTTCTGCTGTGAATAGTGTATTTGGGTGAGTCCATGCATCATTTTCCTCGTCTTTGTTAATCTGTTCAATACTTGAGAATTATTTGTTTGGATTCAGCCATTACAATATTGTAGTCAGTCTTAGAGGGGAAAATTTGTGTGTTTACAAGTCTTGTGTTTGGCATTTATGTACATATTCAACATAGTTTTATCTATTATGAATCATGATAAATCATCTAGATTTTTATGATGTATCAACTTAGAATTTGTACCAGCAGATTGTAACATCTTCACCAGCTTTTTTAGATGGCAATCTATTAGATGAGCCTATACATAGGTGCCTTCGTTCTTACCACTGAGAATGTTTCTGACGGCAGGAACTCAGTTTGCATAGCTTCCTTGGAGTTCGTGCTTGCATGTATGCATTTGTGTGGTAGATGTGTGAACTATTTGGCAATGGCGATGTTGGTGGAGATTTTCTAGTGTTTTATCAATACTGCACATGATGGAGTTAATAGTTATATAGTCTTATGGTTGGCTCATTTGTAACTGCTTGTTACAGTTGTGGATAAATTTGGGCTTCTATTGGATTTTTCTAAGGTTGTGTGCATATGAATGAATGTTTGAGATAAGTTCATGCTTTTGCGACTAGGGCACTGCGAAAATTGTATGGTCCACTGAAAGTTCTGTGGCAGATTTTTATTTTTAACTTACGATGCTGCTGCTCATTTTGATCTCTGGATTTATGTGTAGGTTAATACAGTTGGTGCTTTGACTGCTTCAACATCCTTTGTGGCTAAAGCGAATCCTTTAACCCGAACTCCCACAAAGAAGAAATCTGAACTTCGCCATGCTCTCTGCAACATGCTTTTCAGCATACTTGCTCCTGTAGCTGATGCTGGAAGAGGCCAATGGCCACCAATCGGTGTAGATACAGCATTAAGTTTGTGGTATGATGCCGTGTTTCGGCTACGATCTCAGCTTATGCATTGGATGGAAAAGCAAAATAAGCACATAATTGTAAGATTGGGATTTGAAGTTCTGATCCAAGAAGCCTTGGGTTCCATTTAAAGACTAATCCTCCAGTGATCTTTATTAATATGAAAAGGCTGCTGTATGTAGGTAGGTTACCCTCTCGTTACACTTCTTTTATGTGTAGGAGAACCTCAAAATTTCAACCACAATTTTGGGACACACATGGAACATCTGTACAAACTTTTGAAAGTAAGTGTTATTTGCTAATACATTCTCTAAATTGAGATAATGCACGCTCAATTTTGTTCTTGTTACCTCTTATGTAGAGTATTATATTATTGCTTTTTCTAGACACATGCAATGAGCATGCAAATCTGTCAGTTTAGTAGGGTAAGTGGGGTAAGAACATAGTGCTGGAATCATCTAAATGGTCTTCTTGAATTAGGCCAGCAAAACAGGATCATCATGAATCTGAAATTGAACTAATTGCTTGTCCATTGAATCTTTCTCTTTGTCTCTATTCTCCCTATCATCTATTAGCCTCTCTTAACATGGCTGTCTGGGAACTCAAAACATTTGCATTGTTTCCTATGCTCATTGCTTTTTCTAGACACATGCAATGAGCATGCAACTCTGTCAGTTTAGTAGGGTAAGTGGGGTAAGAACATAGTGCTGGAATCATCTAAATGGTCTTCTTGAATTAGGCCAGCAAAACAGGATCATCATGAATCAGAAATTGAACTAATTGCTTATTCATTGAATCTTTCTCTTTGTCTCTCTTCTCCCTATCATCTATTAGCCTCTCTTAACATGGCTGTCTGTGAACTCAAAACATTTGCATTGTTTCCTATGTATCGTATCTTTCAGATGAATTTCTCATGCATTGGACCATTCTCTCTGTCTTTCTTTCTCCTATCATCGGAGAACTCAAAACATTCACATCATTTTCCTTGTTCTTGACACAGTACCTTTTTTCTTCTCTCCTTTCTCATGATGAGGCTCAAAAGACATTTACCTCTCCTTTCACATTATCAGAAATGGTAATGTTACAGAAAAAGGAGTCACAGCCTTTGCGATGTCAACAATATGTATGGTTGTTATTTACCCATACTTATTTGGACTTAACAATTTCTCTAGTGTTGTATATCAAACTCAATGCCAAAAAGGTGCAAAATTGTGTCTAAAAATGATTTTGCAACTTTAACTTTTATAATGTGACATTTTGGCAGCTAGCATATATCATGCTTGTCCATGACACATGTTATGCTTTTTTTATCTCCTACATTTATAGTTCATTTATGTTGTGCAAAGCTGTTCATCTATGAATTTGTAATGATCTCATGTTTGGACCAATTATAACGAAATTCTATTTTGTGGTCATTTAAGAGGGTAAATACAATGATATTGTTTATTGTGTATGTTTTATTTTATTCTCTACTTGTTATGTTCTGAAAATTTTAGTCACGTACAGTAAAACTCTGTGCTAGGAACCATGCTTGTTTGTATTTCCCTACATGTATGGTATGGCTGTAGGAATCCAGTATGGAACAAGTTAGGCAGCATGAAGTTCCTACATGTATGGTATGGCTGTATGATTCGGTATGGAAGAACTATGTCAACATGGATTCAAGTTCCAATCTCAAACTATAGTGGATCATTCTTGATGCACAGTGAACATCAAGGATGACTGAAACTACATTTTAAAGAAGCACATGAGAGAGAGAGAGAGAGAGACACACACACACACACACACACACACACAGAGAGAGAGAGAGAGAGAGAGAGAGAGAGAGAGAGAGAGAGAGAGAGAGAGAGAGAGAGAGAGAGAGAGAGAGAGAGAGAGAGAGAGAGAGAGAGAGAGAGAGAGAGAGAGAGAGAGAGAGAGAGAGAGAGAGAGAGAGAGAGAGAGAGAGAGAGAAAGAAAGAAAGTCATATTAACGTCTTCTGGAGGCCAAACTTGGCCTATGAGACAAAAACCATGTACAAGTGTAGTAACCCTGTGTAGAAGATAAAATCGGCCTATGAGACAAAACATATACATCACTATGATCCAATCCACTGTGATCCCAAAAGGAAAATAAAATGTGAGTACAAAAAAGAGTATAAAAGGAGTGGATAATAGCTGGCGTCGAGGGTGTGGGGTGCTATGGGTATGCACTCTATATGCTCAACAGGTGAGATACAAATATGATATGCATAGGGAGGGGAGGCTCGGTGGTATCATATCCCTCTAAAGGCCTGAAGTGGGTGTAGGATATAATGCATCGGTGGGTAAGGCATCGTGGTAGAGCCTCAAAATGCTCTGCACGTCGAGATCGGCAGGGGTGCGCTGCTGTCGTCTCCGTATCTCCATGTCATGGCATGCGTGAATCGCCTGAATCTCTCTCTGGTGGGGACTAGCTCTCCGGAGTGCGGGTCTCGGTCGTCGGCGCTTTCGTCTAAGCTCCTTTGCTCTCTGTAATGTGACACCCCGTGTCGAGCTTGGTCCGCGGGTGGCTGTGGGTCTGAAAAAATCTGTAATATGAGTTTGGGGAGTTGGGTGTATCTCCATCGGCTGGAGAAGTGAGGCACGACAGCGCTGGAGCTCTACTAGGAAACGACCTAGAGGGCACTGGTCCTCCGTCTCCAAGAAGCCCTGATCTCTCTAGGCCCCCGGAAGAGTTGTGGGTAGCGGTCTCTGATATCCTCATATGCCTGACATCTGCATGTGTAGTGCTCCTCGTCCTCCACCTCCTCTCGGCATATTGTGCCTAATCTCTCGTCCGTGGGGGTATGTGTCGCTCACCCAACCTCAATCTCAAGCCGGTGTGATGATACTCTGAGCTGCCCAATGGCCACTCTCTCTGCTTCTGCCATGTATGTATCCATGTATCGTGGTATCTGAATGAAACCATCCGTTGTCACTATCAAGAAGTGCTCTCTGTAGTGTTGCCTCTTTGTGGGAAGAGGCTCCCGTGGTGCTATCCATGTCTCCCTAACGTGTATCTGTAGTAGGTCCTTATGGATGATCCTGTTCCTCTCCGAACGAGAGAGGGTAATGTAGGCAGAAGAGAGGTCATACTGAAAAGGGGGGAGGTCGGTAATGCTCATGCCATGGTCTGCCAACCATCGGTAGGTCTGTGCATACCGTACTCTCTTATGCCCTATCTCTGCCAAATGTCTAGAGCTCTCAAATGCAATCTGGTGAGTCGACTCATGGGGATCTCTCTGACTCTCAGAATAAAGGTCACTAGCCGAAAGAGGGCCTCCACTAGCATCGATGGTGTGCCAAGCTCAGCTCGTATAATGTCATGTGGAACGGAGGGCTTGCTCCGGAGCAAGCATGAAATCATGGTGACCTAGGGCTTCTCAATGCGCGTCCACATCGCCTCCGTGATGCCTGGTGCCCATACTGCCTCAGCATACATCAATGTGGGTGTCACTAGAGTATCAAAGAGCCACCGCTTAGTCCGGGGCTCTTGAAAATGTGCATGAAAGCAGCGTCTCTCCAATCCAGTAAGCGCCGTATAGCCTCGCATCAATCTATCTCTCGCTGCTTGTGCCATGGAGAATACCCCTGTGTTGCTTGAGAAGGTGACACCTAAGTAGACGTAGGAGTCCACTACCTCTGTCTATCCTCCAGCTACGGTGAAAGAGGCGCATTGGCGTACTGTCCTGGAGGTGTGGAAGATCATGACCTTGGTCTTGCCAAGGTTCATTGTGAGTCCTCTCTCCATGCAGAAGGTATCGAGCGCCTGTAAATGTGACTGCAGTCCCTCCTCTGACTCTGAAAGCAAGACAATGTCATCAGCATATAATAGGATATGTACTAGCGTACCTCCGAGGTCTCCTCCTAGCCCTCCTCCTCGTTGTATATATTCCATGATCTCGTCGATGTAGAGACCGAAGAGAGTGGGTGAGAGAGGGCAACCTTGCTTCACGCCAATGGTGCTAACAAGGCTGTCTGATAGGCCGCCGGGGCAGCGCACCCTGCCTGTGACTCGTGCATACAAAGCATAGATGGCCCATAGCATGTCTGATGGTAGGTGTAACTCCTGGAGTCTCCGTAGTAGTCTCTCTCAAGGGACCATGTCGAAGGCTTTGCGGAAATCCACAAAGCAGCAGTAGAGTCTCTGCTTCCTCGCCTACGCGTTCTCAATCAGGCAACGAAGTACGAAGATGTGGTCGATAGTGGAGAAAGTGCGGCTGAAGCCTTCCCGGCCGGGTGCTCTGATCCGAGCTGCCTCAGCGTGTGTAGTAAGCTCTGCCTCTAGTATTGCCCCATAGATCTTGGCCAAGATGTGGCCTATCATAATAGTCCTCTAGTTCCCCGGGTCCACCATATCGCTAGACTTATGGATGGGCGCAATGGTATGCATAGGCCACGAGTCAGGTAACCCCTAAACCAAAGCATGGTTGAAGAGGTGGGCGATGAGGTGGGAAACTACATCGACTGCGTATATAAAGTGCTCGCCCTATAGTCCCGTGTGGTCTGCTGAGCGGCCATGCTGCAGCCTATGGATGGCCTGTCGTACCATGCCTGCCGTGAATAGGGTGGATATCATAGGACGCGGTGTGGGAGGAATCGGCAATGGGGGCTATCCTGGGACGTCATACAACCTCTAGGCATAGGTGTGCCAAGTCTGAGGATTTGCTATGGGTGTAGGTGGGCGTGGCTCACATAGGGCACTCCAGGCAGTGGTGCAATCCCTACTCATGAGTCATGAGAAGGTCAAACAACACTGCCTCCTGTCGCTCCTCGAAAGCTCGTCGCTTCCGGCATGTGAGAGCTCACATCTGTCGTCGTGCCTCCCTCTCCGTGATAGATCCCAAGATACTCTGTGCTCTGAGGTGTCGGTATAGTCGTCTACACTCCTCATCGTACCATCTATTCTGGGATGTATGCCCGAGCCGTGTCGAATGTGCGATGCTGTGGGTGGTGTATGGGAAGCTGAGAATAGCGGATGTGTGAAGGATTGAGGAGAAGTGGGCGGTGAGGGTGTCCAATGGGGCGGAGGGATCAAGGGAGTAGATGCCCTCTCCAACATGTGAGCTATCGATGTGTGCTAGCTCATGTCTAAAGTGAATGGTGGTATGGGTCTGTGGCGGTATAGTGGTAGGGTGGGGTATGCATGGTGAGCCGCATATGGATAGGGCGAGATGTGTGTGATCAACTCCAATCAATATGGGTGGGATGGTGAATGAGGTGATGAGATGTGTCGCCTGGGGGGGTTCCGATAACATAGTCTACCACACTGCCTCCATCTGGTGTCGTGGGTGGGATGCAGGTGAGAGCATTGGAGGTTGGCCAGGTCTCCATCCCATTATAAATAATGAGACGGTGTGCTGCATCTGGAGTAGGTGTCGGCCGTATGAGGTGGGTGTGGCGGTGTCGGATGAGGCTTTGAGTGTAGACACGTCCTCCATGGTACGGAGCATCTCAGGGTCGTCAAAGTCGTAGATATCACACTGGTGGCTCTGAGTACGGGCATTGAAGTCTCCTATAAGGAAGACTTCGCCCATCCTGAGGTACTCCATAATAGTGTCACTGAGGCAGTCATATGGCGATGAGATGTCTGGTCCCTCCCTCTCTGAGGGCTGCTCGGGGGTATGTGTGAAGCGCGAGCCGTCTTGTTTGTTCTTCTGTAGGAAGAACTCTGGGTAAGGATCTACCTGTGACTCTGGATGTAGAAGTGGTTACCTCTTTTTCAGTTGGTTGTGTGATTGCAACACCAGTTCCTCTTGAAGTTGTATCCTCTTCTTCGCCTTCTCGTCTTGGTCTCGTTAAGGATCCATTGACGATACTCCATAAATCCTTTGTCACTAACAAATTCATCATCATGAAACTCCACATAGGATAATTGGACGATCCATCCAACTTGTCCTCAATCTCAATTCTATACTCACTCATCTTAACTAAGTGTGTATGTCAATTATGCTCTGATACCAAGTGTTGGAATTTGGGGCCCTAGGATCTTCCAATACTAAAAACCTTTGAGCATACACACTTAATTAAACAAGATGATAAGTGAGAGATAGAAAGAGATTTTGAGACAAGAGTAAGTAACGTAAGCAAATTGCTTACTCACTAATGTAGATGGCCAAATTACAAAATGGGAGAACTACTCAACCATATGATGGTGCACTCACTAAATGGAAGAATAGCCAAGAAGATGATGATGTACAGAATTCAGATTATGCTGTTATAATTTGAATATGTGTGAAGCAAATGAGCAACGGAGTGAACCTAACCTCTCAAGATAGTGCAACAAATCTGAAAATCAGCAAACCCTAATTCTGAAATTAGGGTTCAGAAACCCAAAAAACAGAAAATAGGATTAACTTACAAAGATAGCTGCCACAAACTTGTAGAAGACTCCTTGCTCCAAGAGAGTAGCCTGTCGTTCACTTCTCCTTAGCTTCCAAAGCTTCAAAACTCCAAAATTGACACTATGTGAGCATCAACTCTTGCTTCACTTGTCCAAAAGTGTACCCAAGGTCTCTATTATATAGTTTTGAGTCTCCAAAATAAAGCTATCGCAAAAAATAGCGAAAAAATCTGATCATTGCTAAAAAAGCTGCCCATCGTTGTTTTTTAAATTGGATCGCTAAAATTACCTTTTCGTTAATTTAAAAAACTTGCTTTATTTTTGGATCGCCCCAATTTTGTGCTTTTGCCATCCTTGACCTATAACCTAGCTTTTTGTGTATTTTGTACTTCTAGAACCTCAGAAATATGCATCCACCATTTTAGGGCAAGAATTAGGGTTTGAGTTTTCTCCTAACTCTGACCTCTGATGACAGAATGAAGCATATCACTAGATAGCTCTCATGAAGCTCTATCTATGTAGCCTAAAAAAGTGTTACCTAAAATGTACAAAAAAAATGGCTAAGTCCTAAGTTGGATTTGCTGGAAGTGGACCATATGTACATTGATTTCCAACAACAATTCAAACTCTGATGGATCAGCCCTTTTTGAATTCATTCTGATGTGGTATCCGCCACATTCATATTAGCTACCCTGCAGAGGAGAGGTGCTATGGACAGCTGTCAACGGGCTCAAACCCCGGCCTTATCGGAGATGATGCCACTTGTAGGGCATGTTGCTAGTGGAAGGTCTTGGGAGAAAAAGTATATGAACATTGAAAACAAAGAGTGAAGTAAAGGAGAAGATAAGAAGACAGATATCATGTGCTATCATTGTGGGAGAAAAGGGTGTCAAAAGCTAGATTAAAAGGGGGGGAGCAAGAGAGGAGGGAGCCAAAGAGCTAAAAGGTGGAAAAAGAAAGTTAAAAGAATGAAAATTCTGTATGTAAATAAACATAATCACATACAATGAAAATAAGTAACAAGAAAGAAGCAAAAGAGAAAAAAAAAACGAGAGAATTGCTGCAGTGAAAATTTACTGCAGTGTTTGCCTTATCTGTTCTGTTTTTTCCCCCCTTCTTCCTTTATAGTCCAGATTACCACTCCTGCAGATCATTCGTTTCTTATTCATTCTAGAATTTTTACGACTCGTATTGTGTTGATATTTATATTCTGTAATCATTGATATGATGTGTGTATGATAATTGTTTTGTTTGTTCGTCTATATCCAGGAGAAAAATCTCAGGTCAATGGCATTAGACTGTTTACATCGGGTGGTGCGGTTTTACCTCAATGTTTATGCTGACAAGCAACCAAGAAACAGGGTTTGGGATTACCTGCATAGTGTCACTTCACAACTGTTAGCATTGCTGAAGAAAGGATCTTTGACATTGGATACTCAACATGATAAGGTTGTTGAATTCTGCTTAACGATAGCTGAAAGCAATCTAGATTTTGCCATGAACCATATGGTTCTTGAGCTTTTGCGAAATGATAATCCAAATGAGGCTAAAGTTATTGGTCTCAGAGCTCTGCTCACTATGGTGTCCTCACCAAAACATCATCGTAATGTCTCTGATACAGTTAAGCTGGAAGATTGTCATGCCTCTTCTATTTCTTCATCGTTTTCACCATGGTCTACAGGATCAGGGGTGTCCATGTCTTTACGCCACTCTCTCAGTACAGGCTCTGTACCATCTTCTCCTGATAGTTCTTATGATATTAGTCAGTACATTCCAAAAGTACGAGCTGCACTTGACCAGATAATAAGGACTTGCCATAACACTTATGGAGGAGCACGTCTTACTTCTTCAAAGGCTATATTAGGTACCTCAGTAACTTTTAGAGACTTACTTTGAGACGTTCTGCATCCAGTTCAGGGCGATCACCTAATGTATTGAAAATTTACAGATTCAATGACAAAGGAGAAGCAGCAAGGCTGGATGGTATTTATATGGGCTTTGAAATGTGTGCCAGATCTTATTCCAGAGATATGGCGTGATGGTAAAATGACTGAAATACTTCCTGGGTATGGCATTAGCAGAGAACCAGGTGTTCGTGAAGAAGCAGTGCAAGTACTGTTTAGAACTGTCCGCGCACTGCCTCATAGCCGTCCTGCAGTTATGAAAGGAATGGCGAATTTCATTCTTCAACTACCAGATGATTATACTCTTTTAATTCAAACATCTCTCGGGCGCTTGGTTGAGCTTCTACAGGCTTGGCGTATTTGTTTGGCTGAGGAAAGTTCTTATGGGGAAAAGAGGAACGCTAGGAATGCCAAGGGAAGTGGAGAAATAAATAATCGCTCTACTCCACTTCGATCAAATGGGACTGTTAACAAGTTTTCCCCACATGGCATGGATGCCATTGGCTTAATTTTTCTATGTTCTGTCGATGTTCAGACTCGCCTTCGAGCTCTGGAACTTCTTCATTGTGTCCGTGCTTTGCAGAACGACATCAGGAGGTACTCTAAAAGAAAGTCTGAATTTGAGGAGTTGCAGCCAACTTGTGTTATAGATGTTTTTGAGGAGGCTGGTGTAAGTATCATTGCTTTGGGCTCATTTCAACATCTGTCATTTGAAGTCAACCTTATCAATAGCCTTGACACATACTTGCATAGAAACATGGTCACATCACACACCATATGAGCCTATAAATGGCCCGGATTTTGCTTGCTTTTTATGTCACTCATGGACCTTCAATCTTTTATGAAGGAAGATATTGTACAAAAGAGCTATTGGGATCCAGGTCGCTGGTTTGACCTTAGGAGTGAATGGGACACTGTGCCATCAGAAATCACTCTCCAATCTATTCTTGAAGGCCAGCATAAGGGCAGGTGGGGCCGCTGTCTCTCTGGCTTGGTCAAGTATACAGCTGTTTTATGTCCAGATGCTGTTGATGCTGCAAGGTCAGTGCCATTTTACATGCCATTTTATATGAGTGATATTCATAACAAT
>MU260113.1:192500-227500 GCA_020310875.1 Ceratopteris richardii
CCATGCAGACAGATCAGAGATGATGCCTTGCAAATGTTAGAGACACTTTCTGCTCGTGAATGGGCAGAAGAGGGGGAAGGTGCAGGTCGATATCGAGCTGCTGTGGTAGGAGATCTTCCTGATTCATATCAACAGTTTCAGTACCAACTATCTGCTAAACTGGCAAAAGAACATCCAGAACTGAGTGAATACCTCTGCGAGGAGATCATGCAGAGGCAATTGGATGCAGTGGACATGATTGCGCAACATCAAGTGCTTACCTGTATGGCTCCTTGGATTGAGAATCTCAAGCTCTGGGTCCTCAAATCCACGGGCTGGGGTGACCGGCTTTTGAAAAGCATGTACTATGTCACCTGGCATCGTGGTGATCATTTTCCAGATGAAATCGAGAAATTGTGGAGTACAGTTGCAAGGAAGGTGCGGAATGTTGATCCTGTTCTTGATTTCCTTATCAATAAAGGCATTGAGGATTGTGATTCCAATGCTTCGGGGGAGATTAGTGGTGCTTTTGCTACATACTTCCCTGTAGCTAAAAGGATAAGCCTCTATCTTGCTAGAGTTTCTCCTCAGCGAACCATTGATCATCTAGTTTTTGCACTAGCACAACGTATGACTGATGACCAACCAGAGCAGTTCAGGCGGGCAACGGAGTTGGCTTTTGAACTTGATAGTTCAAATCCTGTGCTTGAGTTCTCCCAAGCTCCACAGCAGATGCAGATGGTTGATCCTCTTCCCCCAATGTCTCCTTTACTAATTCGAAGTTCTCTGGAAGGTCAACTTCGAACTGTAAGTGGCAGTTTAAGCTGGAGGACAGCAACAGGTCGAAGTATGTCAGGACCACTGAATCCAATGCCTGATATACATACTGGGAGGTCAGGCCAACTATTTACAGGTTCTGGCCCACTGAGTATATCTGGTCCATTGATGGGTGTAAGAACGTCTACAGGAAGTTTGAAAAGCAGGCAGTTATCTAGAGACAGTGCAGACTGCTATATGGAAGCTCCTCCAGCAATGGAGGATGTTCGCTCTAGTACCCCTGCTGTCACTGGGGATTTCCATTCTGTACTGCAAGGACATCAACATTGGCTTTCCAAGGCAGATATTGCTTTGATTCTTTTAGCAGAGATAGCTTACGAAAATGATGAAGATTTTCGTGGCTATTTACCCCTTCTTTTCCATGTAACATTTGTTTCTATGGACAGTGCAGAGGATATCGTTCTGGAGCATTGTCAGCAGCTTCTTGTGAATCTTCTGTACTCACTTGCAGGAAGACCACTAGAATCCTACAGTATAGGGGAATTCGGAGATGGTGAAGACAAGAAGCAAGTAGAGAGTCTATTGAAGTATGTGCAATCAAAGAAGGGTAGCATGATGTGGGAACATGAAGACATGACATTGACTAAGGTTGACCTACCAAGTGCAGCATTGCTTTCCGCCCTTGTCCAAAGTGTGGTTGATGCAGTTTTTTTTCAGGGAGATTTGCGACAGAGGTGGGGTGAAGAGGCATTAAAGTGGGCTATGGAGTGTTCGTCTCGCCACTTGGCATGTAGATCTCATCAGATTTTTAGGGCACTTCGGCCAAGTGTTACGACTGATACATGTGTCTCTCTATTACATTGTTTGCAGCAGTGTTTCAGCAATCCCTCTCCTTCTGTGCTTGGATTTATCATGGAGATTTTACTTTCTTTACAGGTGATAGTAGAAAACATGGAACCAGAAAAGGTGATTCTTTATCCCCAGCTCTTTTGGGGATGTGTGGCAATGCTGCATACTGATTTTGTGCACATTTACACGCAAGTTTTGGAACTTTTCGCTCGGATCATTGACCATCTCTCCTTTCAAGATCCGACAGTAGAGAATGTGTTACTTTCAAATATGCCGAAAGATGATCATGATAAAACTTATCATCATGAGTTAGGCAGACAGGAAGATGAAGCAGTTGTAGATAAGGCAAGGCCACCTCTGTTTGAAGGTGTTCAGCCTCTGGTGCTGAAAGGGCTTATGTCAATGCACAGCCATGAATCAGCTATCAAAGTTCTGTCTCGTATTACATTGGAATCCTGTGATTGCATTTTAGGAAGCTCTGAGACTCGACTCCTCATGCACATAGTTGGAATGCTTCCTTGGCTCTGTTTACAGCTGCAGCAGGAGCGAAGCTCAACTTCTTCTGGCTTTGAGGCATCTGTACAGCATCAGTATCAGAGAGCTTGTTTAGTGGCAAGTAATGTAGCCGAGTGGTGTGAAGCCAAAGGGTTAGATGAAATGGCCGTAGTTTTCTATTCTTATTCAGGAAGTCAGACTTCTGTGGATGGATTTATAGAGCAACTAGCTCCATTATTGTGTCTAGAATGGTTTCCTCATCATTCAGCCCTTGCCTTTGGCCACCTTCTTCGGTTACTTGAAAAAGTTCTTCCTGAATATCAACGTGTTATCCTGTTGTTACTGAGAGCCCTCCTTCAGTATACTTCTATTGAACCATCACAAAGCCCACATGTTTACCGTATTGTATCACAGCTTGTAGAAGGTCCTCTGTGTCATGAAGCGCTCAGAGTGTTGGAGGCTCTACTGCAAAATTGTGGCACCTTTTCTACTGGATTATCTGAAACCACAATGCTTAACTATCAAAACCAAGATCCAAGTGGTAGACTAGTGAGTAGCCATGACAAGCCAACTGCTCTCCTTGTGTCACAAAGCTCATTCAAAGCAAGGAGTGGACCACTCCTGTACTCGGGAGGTATTGGGGTAGTACAGACTAGCGTGGATGCATTGCCATCAAAAGAAACTGCACTCCAAAATACTAGGCTGGCCCTCGGAAAAGTTCTTGAAACGTATGGGTCAGGGAAATGGAAAGATTATAAAAGACTTGTCCCTTTTGTTGCAAATAATGGCATTCAAGGAAACAGTACTTATAACACCCAGCAATATTGATGTGAATTTCTAATTCATTTGTGTAAATGTAATTGGTACCTCTCACAGAAATTTCTTAGATGTAGGTTCACTTTGTACAATATTGTACACATGTAACATATTTCCCTGTGATTGCCTCCCATTAATACGGATAGCTCTATGAACTTCTGTACTTCAATTGGCTGTAATGCCTGGCCCTCTATAAATCAAAGAGGCACTAGGCAACATTTGGAGCTTCTAAGTTACTATGACACAAAAATTTTTGCCCATAACTTGGACTAGCAAGTGATAATCATTCAATTTCTGTCCATATATAATTTGGAAAACAACGAATGATGAGCCTCACAATAATTTTTTCATTGTATGGAAGATAAATGATTTAAAAAAAATTATAATAACATTGAAAAAGAAGTCAATTTCGCTGGAGAAAATTCTTGTCGGTTATTGACAGTAGCTGAATATTACTTAAGGTTTATGAACTTATGAAATCGTTTCACTTAAAGCATCATCAACTGTACATTTTTTTGAGCTTCATAGAGTGATGTGACATGCAGTCGTAATCTTTTGGGTGGGCGATTGCATAGTTTACTTATGATTATTCAATGTTGACGATTAGAGAAAGGTTGCTCATGCCCACATGTTGAGATGCCAAAATACAGGTAACCTATATGAGTTGCAATTCTTTTTTCTTGTGTCTAGTATCTGAGAATTATAATATGCGGCACACGCTCTGAAGATTACTAATGTATAATCCCATGATACATTTGTCAGGATAGCTGGTGCATGCTAATAAATGAGCCTGTAAACATGAAAAGGTGCACTGTGCTATGAAATATTTCACCATCTGGAAGGAAAAAGAGAGAGCATCTTCATCAAGCATAATCTCTACTTGTAGTTCTTATGCAGCATTTGTAGACGTTTTGTAATTTCAAGAATATCGTTTGTGACGGTGTTGTCAAGCCGCTTTTTAAGTAAGGCTTCATAATCAATTTGTATTTCACGTGTTAGAGTACAACTCTCTATTTTCATGTGAATGTGTAAAATCATAACTTGCACCACTTTTCTCGTTGTCTATTAGTAGACCCTTATTTTCATGCCCTTTAGAAGGAATAGTTTGCTGTGATGTCATGTTATACATATCGTAGTAGATTGAAGGGCATATATTTTTCATAAAGTTTATTAGCTGAATGACTTCTTTGAGCTAAGCATTGATTAGCATTGAGCACTACCTTTTCTTGTGCATCCACTAAAGGATTATCCTTAATATCGCTGATGCATTACAGCTGTATCAGCATAACCTTTCTACTTTTGTTGTGAGAGAGTATTTCAGTCCACATTTTTTTTCCTCACCTCCATTGTAAGAGCAACCTTATGGGGTCAACTATGATATGTAGGTGTGCATGATTGGTGAACTAGTATAATAGCTTTATGAAATTTAGTTGGATATGGGTTCCATAATTGTCATAAACCCCTTGTTTCGGAGAGATTGATAAATATGAATTGATGCCCCAAAATCATGTACAACAAAGGATTGAATTGGAGTTTGCAGAAAGCTATTGTAATTGACATAATCGGCATCATTAAATCAAGGACATATTGACCAAGTTAAAACATTCATAGGCATTGTACATTTGAAACCTAGGAGCATGCACGTCTAGAGGATATTTGATTTTACCTTATGGATGTTGATATTATACATTGAATTTACATAAGCATTCTATAAAGGATTTCAATATATATGCTTACATCTTTGTGATTGAAGACCAATTTGATCCATACGTCATACATCTTTGTGATTGAAGATCAATATTGATCCATATGTCATATAGAAGGGGGGAAAAATATTGTAAAATTTATGGTTTGCATCAATAAAATTACCTAAGACATGACAATCAATAAAGTTACCTAAGACATGACTTTATGGTATTTAGAGTGAATCTCAGTCAATAGATTTATTCAAATACTTGTAAACAGAATTGGGAAGTATTTAATAACATTCTTTCATTTCTACGTGGCATTGAAATAGCTCTTTTTTGTTTTTAGAAGATGGAAATGCCATTCATCGGTAGCTCAATTCAGATCATGCTCATTTTGTGGAAAATACTTCTACCTCAGACAAGTCAGTTTCAAGAATGTAGCATCTACCATGAAAAAAGAATATGCTCCTTGAAGGTGAAGCTTGAAAAGTTGAGTTATGGATTTCTTGATTAATGAAGGTCTTTAGTGTCTAGTATTTTTTGTCAACTTCTTGTAGTGATAGCCACAATCTATTTTAGCAACAAGGAACCCCATCTTTTGTAATTCAAGCACATAGAGGTGAGGTTTAATTTCATTTAGGATTACCTCTCAAAAAACTAAATCTAGTTGGCGATATACACAAACCAAAATGCAATACATTTTTACAAAGAGGATTTATTGATCCACATTAACAAATTTAATAAATAATGTTAATAGCATAGCTATTATCCCTTCTTTTGTACATGCATATTTATTCTATCTATGAATATGCCCATCTAATGGATGACCATTAAAGTTATCATGCATACCTTCCTTGTACCACATTTTATCCCTTCATAAATTCCTATATTTTTATTTGAATGCACGTGAAATAAGGAGGTTAATAAGAATATAACACTTATGATTCCTAATAAAGTTCAATGTGCTCTCTATTTCTCTTACGAATAATCATCTCTACATCTCCCTAATTTGGTAAACCCTTTTCTTTTGTATGGGTATGTTTATGTACGTGCCTTGGTTTGATAATTTGTATGCACTTTAATTTTAGAACAACATGATTTTCAAGCATTTAGAAATGTGGTGTGTCCTGGAAAAGAAAATTACAATGCATACATGATACATAAATGCATGTATTTTGGTTAATTTTTCATGGTAGTATTTGTTAAATAAATCGCATATGAGTTCCAGGGTTGTAGAAACTCTCATTCAAAAGGTGAGGAATTATCAATCAATGATGTGGAGAAAGTATGCAAGACTATTAAAAATTGATAGAACTAGTTTGAGTATGATATGAGCTATTTCAATGAACGTATTTACTATGCAGTTCAATGGAGGATGCACTTACCGTGTTGAGAAAGACATTTGACAAAGAAAATTAGAAATATGGATCTTTTAAATGAATAAATTTATAAATACTATAAAGATAATCATTTTAACTCATAATAGTCAACTTTGTAAATATAGTTGAGTTGAATGCATCCTTCATTCATTTGTTTTTATCTATGAAAATATACACAAATTCAATCACATTAGTTTTTATATGAAGCTTTCAAATGAATAATTTACACATACTATACAAAGATAGCTCATTCTAACTCAGATTAGTTAATTTTGTGAATGCAACTCGATCTTATGCATCCTTGTTAGTTTTTCTCTTCTACATAATGTTGGTGCAGTGCTTTTCACCGATTGAAGTTTGGAAGACAAAAAGATGGAGATAAGATCAAGTCTTGAAGCAAAGAAAGAGGTTACATTCACAGGATGAAGGATATGTACACATATGTACATTAGTGAAGACATAGATCACTTAGACTGTTGAATAGTCATAAACTTGTACATATTTGCCTATAAATACTTTGGAAAAATGTCGGGGCAAGAGAGGAGACAACAGGAGAGTATGAGAATAGTGCATTTGTAAGTTGTAAGACTCATTAGAGTTCATAGGAATGTGAAGAAGTCTCTCTCACAACTCAGTTGTAAATTTATGAGAAATAGAAGAAAAGTTGCGCCCGAAGTTTTCGTGTCTTCTCCTTCTGTGGTAAAGCTTTTGTGGAATGCTTTTGTACAAGTCTAAGTCTAGAGTTGATAGATCTCTGTATAAAGTTTTGGCTTCCAATTGTGATCAGGCTAAGAGAATTGTGTGCAGGAACATTCATATGTAAAGAATGTTCACAGTCTCCTGAAACAGGCGCAGATTTCGAGTTCAATGAAATGAGTAGTGCTCAGTGCACAGTGTAAAGTTTTACACATATGATAGCTCAAAATCTAAGTTGAGAGATAAGCTATCTACAGCCAAAAGGATTTGATAAAACGGGTTCGACATTGTGAGAACTAAAGCTAAGAAGTTAGGGGTGTCCAAATCGACTTCTCAGAAATGCAGATTTAGACATAGGTAACTTGTGAAGTAGATTTCTCAACATCTACTGAATCTTTTGGAGTGATTTGACTTGGAGGAGGTGCGCAATCTTTAGGAGACACCTTGTGCAAAGTTTCATAAAAAACTTTACACATTTACTCAGTCAATGAGAAAGATATATGCAGCAGACTTTCTGAGTAATTTCCTTCTTCACAGTTTGTTCAAGAATTTGATATTTGGTCATTGATCTTTTAAATTGGTGAAGGTTTTGACTTACTCTTGATATAGAGGTGTTCTAAGTTCAAGAGTAGGTTGTTCTTTGGGAGATTAACACTCTCCATCAGTGGTATCAGAGCAGGAAGCATCAGAATCAAGGAAAGGGAGACTCCGACTACTGCAGAAATACAAACTTTACATCTTGAAGGATCAAAAGGACAAAGATTGAAGAAAGCTTGAAGGAAGACACATTGAAGTTGTCAAAAGGATCAGAAGAAGTAATATTCGAAGTCAAGGTACATTTATTCCTCATAAAGTTTAAAGATATGTTAATACAGGTGAAGGAAGATGGGAGATTCTCTTCAGATAGAGAAATTGGATAGAGAAAACTATCCTGCATGGTCAATGAGGATGGAAGCTCATCTAATGAGCAAAGATTTGATAGCTTACATTACAGGAGAAGAAGAAAAGCCACAATTCAGAGATCCTAGTGTTCCAACTAGGGAAGAATTATCAGATTTGAAGAATTGGATGAAAAGAGATGCTCAAGCTAGGAGTATCATCTATATGGCAGTCAATGACTACTTGCTACCTCACATTAGAGGTCTTGAAAGTGCAAGTGAGATATGGAATGCTTTGGAGGAGCATTTCCAAAACACTACAAAGTCAAGGAAGGCATCCCTATGGGCAGAATTTACCACTTTCAAGAAGGAGGCTTCACAATCAATATCTGATTATGTGACAAAGATGAAGGACATTGCAGATGCATTAGGAGCAGTGGATGAAGACATTGAAGAAGATAAATTGGTAAGGCAAATTCTCACAGGACTAAGAGGTGATGAGAAGTGGAAGCCTTTTATTTTATCTACAGAACTTTCATTGGATCATTTCAATCCTGATTTGAATCAATTGTTAGGACATATGCTAACTTTTGAGAATGATATCAAAGGAGATGTTGACAAGAGTGCAGGACATGCAATGTACTCTAAAGACAAGAAGAAAACTAACAAAGGAAAGCAACAAGCAAATGAAGAAGAAGGCACAACTAGTCAAGCCAACTTCCTAAGAGGAAGATGAGGTGGCAAAGGTAGAGGAAGAGGCAGGAGTAACAAAGATGGATCCAAAGCTTGCTGGATTTGTGGTAAGACAAATCATTTAGCTAATGATTGTTGGAATAACACTCAGAGTAATGGTGGATACAATCAGAACTATAATTCAAGAGGAAGAGGAGGCAGAAATCAAAGAGGTAATTTCAGAGGTAGAGGTAGTAGGGGTTACTTTGGAAGAAATGCAGGTAGAGGTTTCCAAAGTCAACAATATAACAATACCTACTACAATTATGCTTCAGATCAGAAGGAAGATTCAACATTGATAATGAATGCAACTTGTGAAAGGCAGAATGAAGATCAAAGAGTCTTCTACATTGACTCAGGGTGTAGCAATCACCTGAGTGGTAATATAGCCTTGATGACTGATTTGGAGAATAAGGTATCTAATCATGTTGTTCAAACAGGTGACAACACAAAGCACAATGTGAAGTCAATTGGATCAGTGAAAGCCAAGGATGGTAGCACCTTATTGAGTAAGGTCTTGTATGTTCCTAAAATTCCTAAGAATTTGATAAGTGTAGGACAAATTGTGGAAAAAGGTTATGAAGTAAGGTTCACTAATGAAGGAGTGTTTGTGGAAGACCCTAGCAATGGGTATAAACAAATTGTTTCAGGGAAGAAAGAAGGAAGATTGTTCACATTGAAGATTCAAGGTAATGTTGGTCATGCCTTGTTCACTTATGGAGGACATAAGATCTCTGAGTTAGATCTTTGGCACAAGAGACTTGGACATTTCAATGAAAGAGGTATTAAAGACATGATTAATAATGGTTCAGTGCTTGGATTGCCTAATGTTGCAGGTCAACATATGACATACAGATGTGAGGCATGTCAATTAGGTAAGGCTCATAAGCAACCCTATTCTAAGCATGGGTTTATGTATTCAGAGAAACTTGAGTTGGTACACACAGATGTGTGGGGACCATCAAAGGACTTCAGTATCAATGGATCAAGGTATTATGTAATTTATGTTGATGATGCTACCAGATGGATCACTATCTATGTGATCAAAGATAAGTCAGAAGTATTCAATACTTTCAAACATTATCATATGTATGCAGAGAGAATTACAAGACATAAATTGAAAAGACTAAGGTCAGATGGAGGGGGAGAGTATTTCTCTAATGAGTTCAGTGATTACTTGTGGAATGCAGGTATAAAAAGAGAGGTTACTTGCAGGTACTCTCCTCAACAAAATGGTGTAGTAGAAAGGAGGAATAGGACTCTTGTTGAGTTTGCAAGATCCATGATGAAGGAGAAAAATTGCCCAAATTATTTGTGGGCTGAGGCTGTAAATACAGCTACTTATTTGGTCAATAGGCTACCTTGTAAAGCCTTGCAAGGTATGACACCATATGAGGCATGGTGGGGTAAGATACCTACACTAGACCATTGCAAAGTATTTGGATGTTTGGCCTATGCATATGTGCCATCACAATTAAGGCACAAATTGGAACCTAAAGCTGAAAAATATGTGTTTATTGGTTATGATGATAAGCAGATGGGATACAGGTTGTGGAATCCATCCACAAAACATTTTCTTGTATCAAAAGATGTTACATTTGATGAGCAAGGTACTTGGTATGCAGGTACTATCAATATTAATACAGATGATGAAGAAATTGTGAGCCAAAGGAAAGGTAAATAAGAGGTTCATATATTTGATGAGCAAGACAATAATGAAGTGCAGGTTGAAGTGGAAGAAAGACCAAGATTTGATCCTGAATGTGAAGAACCAGAAACCTCAAGAAGTGGAGAACTTAGGAGGTCTACAAGGAACAAATGGCAACCTACAAGGTATAGCTATGATACTTCATTCTTGACTACTAAGGATTATGCTTACATGATTAAAGCAGATGAAGACCCTTCTACATATGAAGAGGCAAAAGGTAAAGAGATTTGGGAAAAAGCTATGCAAGAAGAATATGATGCATTGATGGAGAATCAAACATGGGATTTGGTTCCAAAACCAAATAGTCAGAAGAACATTGGATGCAAGTGGGTCTATAAGACAAAGAGATTTGCAGATGGAAGTGTGTCTAGATACAAAGCTAGACTTGTTGTAAAAGGGTTTGCTCAGACATATGGTATTGACTATGATGAGACTTATAGTCCAGTGGAAAAGATGACAACCATCAGAACACTCATAGCAATTGCTGCATGCAAAGGTTGGAAATTGTGTCAATTAGATGTGAAGAATGCTTTTTTGAATGGTTATATTTCAGATGATGTTTTCATGGAGCAACCTCAAGGATTTAGAGATGGAAGATATCCAGATCATGTGTGTAAGCTCAAGAGAGCTTTATATGGCTTGAAGCAGGCCCCAAGGGCATGGAACTATAGGCTTGTAAAGTTCCTAAAAGAACTGGATTTCAAGTATCAAAAGCAGATAGTAGCTTGCTTGTCAAAGCAAGTGATGATGGGTTCATTTACATATGTATATATGTTGATGATATAATTCTTACAGGTACAAATGAGAAAGGCATTCAAAGCCTAAAGAAGCAAATGGAGAAAGAGTTCAAAATCAGTGACTTGGGAGATTTGTCATACTTCTTGGGCATGGAAATTTCATACACTCAACATGGAGTGTATGTGACTCAAGAGAGGTACTTGAAGAATTTGTTAACCAAGTTTAAAATGAATGATTGCAGAGTAGCACCTACTCCAATGGAGGTGAATCACAAATTAAGCAGATTTGGAGGTGAAGAATTCAAGGACATGAAGCAATATCAGAGTTTGGTTGGTAGTCTTATCTATGCTACATTAACTAGGCCTGATTTATCATATGCAGTTGGTGTGCTGTCTCAATTCTTGCATTGTCCTAGGAAAGAGCATTGGATTGCAGGTCAAAGAGTGTTGAGGTACATTAAGGGAACACTCAAAGAGGGTTTGTATTATGGTTTTACATCAGATACAAATATCAAAATATATAGTGATGCAGATTGGGCAGGTAATCCAGATGATAGAAGGTCAACCTACGGATACATGTGTTATGTGGGAGATAAGTTAATCTCTTGGTGCTCAAAGAAGCAACATACAGTTGCTTTGACATCTACAGAAGCAGAGTACAAAGGCATGGTTGAAGCTGCAAAAGAAGTGATATGGCTTAAGACTCTCATGAAGAGTTTTGACACTATACAGAGCATACCTATCATTTATGGTGATAACATGAGTTCATTATACCTAGCTGCTAATCCTGTTTTTCATGCCAGGACCAAACACATTGAGATACAGTATCACTTTCTAAGAGAGAAGGTGATGGATAAGGAGATTGAAGTTATACATACTTCAACAAAAGATCAGATAGCTGATATGCTTACAAAAAGTTTAGATGGACCAAAGTTACAGAAGTTCAAAGACATGGCAGGCATAAAGAAGATAAGAGAAACCTCAATTGATGATTGAGGGGGAGCTGTTGGTGCTTTTCACCAATTGAAGTTTGGAAGACAAAAAGATGGAGATAAGATCAAGTCTTGAAGCAAAGAAAGAGGTTACATTCACAGGATGAAGGATATGTACACATATGTACATTAGTGAAGACATAGATCACTTAGACTGTTGAATAGTCATAAACTTGTACATATTTGCCTATAAATACTTTGGAAAAATGTCGGGGCAAGAGAGGAGACAACAGGAGAGTATGAGAATAGTGCATTTGTAAGTTGTAAGACTCATTAGAGTTCATAGGAATGTGAAGAAGTCTCTCTCACAACTCAGTTGTAAATTTATGAGAAATAGAAGAAAAGTTGCGCCCGAAGTTTTCGTGTCTTCTCCTTCTGTGGTAAAGCTTTTGTGGAATGCTTTTGTACAAGTCTAAGTCTAGAGTTGATAGATCTCTGTATAAAGTTTTGGCTTCCAATTGTGATCAGGCTAAGAGAATTGTGTGCAGGAACATTCATATGTAAAGAATGTTCATAGTCTCCTGAAACAGGCGCAGATTTCGAGTTCAATGAAATGAGTAGTGCTCAGTGCACAGTGTAAAGTTTTACACATATGAGAGCTCAAAATCTAAGTTGAGAGATAAGCTATCTACAACCAAAAGGATTTGATAAAACGGGTTCGACATTGTGAGAACTAAAGCTAAGAAGTTAGGGGTGTCCAAATCGACTTCTCAGAAATGCAGATTTAGACATAGGTAACTTGTGAAGTAGATTTCTCAACATCTACTGAATCTTTTGGAGTGATTTGACTTGGAGGAGGTGCGCAATCTTTAGGAGACACCTTGTGCAAAGTTTCATAAAAAACTTTACACATTTACTCAGTCAATGAGAAAGATATATGCAGCAGACTTTCTGAGTAATTTCCTTCTTCACAGTTTGTTCAAGAATTTGATATTTGGTCATTGATCTTTTAAATTGGTGAAGGTTTTGACTTACTCTTGATATAGAGGTGTTCTAAGTTCAAGAGTAGGTTGTTCTTTGGGAGATTAACACTCTCCATCAGTGGTATCAGAGCAGGAAGCATCAGAATCAAGGAAAGGGAGACTCCGACTACTGCAGAAATACAAACTTTACATCTTGAAGGATCAAAAGGACAAAGATTGAAGAAAGCTTGAAGGAAGACACATTGAAGTTGTCAAAAGGATCAGAAGAAGTAATATTCTAAGTCAAGGTACCTTTATTCCTCATAAAGTTTAAAGATATGTTAATACAGGTGAAGGAAGATGGGAGATTCTCTTCAGATAGAGAAATTGGATAGAGAAAACTATCCTGCATGGTCAATGAGGATGGAAGCTCATCTAATGAGCAAAGATTTGATAGCTTACATTACAGGAGAAGAAGAAAAGCCACAATTCAGAGATCCTAGTGTTCCAACTAGGGAAGAATTATCAGATTTGAAGAATTGGATGAAAAGAGATGCTCAAGCTAGGAGTATCATCTATATGGCAGTCAATGACTACTTGCTACCTCACATTAGAGGTCTTGAAAGTGCAAGTGAGATATGGAATGCTTTGGAGGAGCATTTCCAAAACACTACAAAGTCAAGGAAGGCATCCCTATGGGCAGAATTTACCACTTTCAAGAAGAAGGCTTCACAATCAATATCTGATTATGTGACAAAGATGAAGGACATTGCAGATGCATTAGGAGCAGTGGATGAAGACATTGAAGAAGATAAATTGGTAAGGCAAATTCTCACAGGACTAAGAGGTGATGAGAAGTGTAAGCCTTTTATTTTATCTACAGAACTTTCATTGGATCATTTCAATCCTGATTTGAATCAATTGTTAGGACATATGCTAACTTTTGAGAATGATATCAAAGGAGATGTTGACAAGAGTGCAGGACATGCAATGTACTCTAAAGACAAGAAGAAAACTAACAAAGGAAAGCAACAAGCAAATGAAGAAGAAGGCACAACTAGTCAAGCCAACTTCCTAAGAGGAAGAGGAGGTGGCAAAGGTAGAGGAAGAGGCAGGAGTAACAAAGATGGATCCAAAGCTTGCTGGATTTGTGGTAAGACAAATCATTTAGCTAATGATTGTTGGAATAACACTCAGAGTAATGGTGGATACAATCAGAACTATAATTCAAGAGGAAGAGGAGGCAGAAATCAAAGAGGTAATTTCAGAGGTAGAGGTAGTAGGGGTTACTTTGGAAGAAATGCAGGTAGAGGTTTCCAAAGTCAACAATATAACAATACCTACTACAATTATGCTTCAGATCAGAAGGAAGATTCAACATTGATAATGAATGCAACTTGTGAAAGGCAGAATGAAGATCAAAGAGTCTTCTACATTGACTCAGGGTGTAGCAATCACCTGAGTGGTAATATAGCCTTGATGACTGATTTGGAGAATAATCTATCTAATCATGTTGTTCAAACAGGTGACAACACAAAGCACAATGTGAAGTCAATTGGATCAGTGAAAGCCAAGGATGGTAGCATCTTATTGAGTAAGGTCTTGTATGTTCCTAAAATTCCTAAGAATTTGATAAGTGTAGGACAAATTGTGGAAAAAGGTTATGAAGTAAGGTTCACTAATGAAGGAGTGTTTGTGGAAGACCCTAGCAATGGGTATAAACAAATTGTTTCAGGGAAGAAAGAAGGAAGATTGTTCACATTGAAGATTCAAGGTAATGTTGGTCATGCCTTGTTCACTTATGGAGGACATAAGATCTCTGAGTTAGATCTTTGGCACAAGAGACTTGGACATTTCAATGAAAGAGGTATTAAAGACATGATTAATAATGGTTCAGTGCTTGGATTGCCTAATGTTGCAGGTCAACATATGACATACAGATGTGAGGCATGTCAATTAGGTAAGGCTCATAAGCAACCCTATTCTAAGCATGGGTTTATGTATTCAGAGAAACTTGAGTTGGTACACACAGATGTGTGGGGACCATCAAAGGACTTCAGTATCAATGGATCAAGGTATTATGTAATTTATGTTGATGATGCTACCAGATGGATCACTATCTATGTGATCAAAGATAAGTCAGAAGTATTCAATACTTTCAAACATTATCATATGTATGCAGAGAGAATTACAGGACATAAATTGAAAAGACTAAGGTCAGATGGAGGGGGAGAGTATTTCTCTAATGAGTTCAGTGATTACTTGTGGAATGCAGGTATAAAAAGAGAGGTTACTTGCAGGTACTCTCCTCAACAAAATGGTGTAGTAGAAAGGAGGAATAGGACTCTTGTTGAGTTTGCAAGATCCATGATGAAGGAGAAAAATTGCCCAAATTATTTGTGGGCTGAGGCTGTAAATACAGCTACTTATTTGGTCAATAGGCTACCTTGTAAAGCCTTGCAGGGTATGACACCATATGAGGCATGGTCGGGTAAGATACCTACACTAGACCATTGCAAAGTATTTGGATGTTTGGCCTATGCATATGTGCCATCACAATTAAGGCACAAATTGGAACCTAAAGCTGAAAAATATGTGTTTATTGGTTATGATGATAAGCAGATGGGATACAGGTTGTGGAATCCATCCACAAAACATTTTCTTGTATCAAAAGATGTTACATTTGATGAGCAAGGTACTTGGTATGCAGGTACTATCAATATTAATACAGATGATGAAGAAATTGTGAGCCAAAGGAAAGGTAAATCAAAGGTTCAGATATTTGATGAGCAAGACAATAATGAAGTGCAGGTTGAAGTGGAAGAAAGACCAAGATTTGATCCTGAATGTGAAGAACCAGAAACCTCAAGAAGTGGAGAACTTAGGAGGTCTACAAGGAACAAATGGCAACCTACAAGGTATAGCTATGATACTTCATTCTTGACTACTAAGGATTATGCTTACATGATTAAAGCAGATGAAGACCCTTCTACATATGAAGAGGCAAAAGGTAAAGAGATTTGGGAAAAAGCTATGCAAGAAGAATATGATGCATTGATGGAGAATCAAACATGGGATTTGGTTCCAAAACCAAATAGTCAGAAGAACATTGGATGCAAGTGGGTCTATAAGACAAAGAGATTTGCAGATGGAAGTGTGTCTAGATACAAAGCTAGGCTTGTTGTAAAAGGGTTTGCTCAGACATATGGTATTGACTATGATGAGACTTATAGTCCAGTGGAAAAGATGACAACCATCAGAACACTCATAGCAATTGCTGCATGCAAAGGTTGGAAATTGTGTCAATTAGATGTGAAGAATGCTTTTTTGAATGGTTATATTTCAGATGATGTTTTCATGGAGCAACCTCAAGGATTTAGAGATGGAAGATATCCAGATCATGTGTGTAAGCTCAAGAGAGCTTTATATGGCTTGAAGCAGGCCCCAAGGGCATGGAACTCTAGGCTTGTAAAGTTCCTAAAAGAACTGGATTTCAAGTATCAAAAGCAGATAGTAGCTTGCTTGTCAAAGCAAGTGATGATGGGTTCATTTACATATGTATATATGTTGATGATATAATTCTTACAGGTACAAATGAGAAAGGCATTCAAAGCCTAAAGAAGCAAATGGAGAAAGAGTTCAAAATCAGTGACTTGGGAGATTTGTCATACTTCTTGGGCATGGAAATTTCATACACTCAACATGGAGTGTATGTGACTCAAGAGAGGTACTTGAAGAATTTGTTAACCAAGTTTAAAATGAATGATTGCAGAGTAGCACCTACTCCAATGGAGGTGAATCACAAATTAAGCAGATTTGGAGGTGAAGAATTCAAGGACATGAAGCAATATCAGAGTTTGGTTGGTAGTGCAAGAGAACAAGGATTACGACCACCACATGCTAGAGAGATGACTCTCCTCCCAACCAAATGCCTCTATATATAGCTCTCTCCAGGGGACTGCCTTCTTGGGCAGGTGGATACTAACCATCCAAGTGTCAGCCATGTAACTACATGTGCGCCAAGTGTCCCAGTTAACTCGAGTTAACTCAAGTGGATGCTTCTAGAAGGCTCTAGAGCTCTTTGGGCAAAACACTCTCCCCATGTACCCCATGGGGGTTGAACCCAAGACCTCCTCCTTCACATCCTTGAGACTTAACCACTAAGCTAAGTGGATCACTTGTTCACAAGAGCACAAGACCTCCTAGTAAGTCTAAAACTCGAGATCTTTGGTCATACACACGGATGACCAAACGGTGTCCGATTTCAGATCTGTCTGAACCGGCCAGACCCTTGGATCATAGAGTTACTTTATTACATTCTTCCCCCCTTGGAAAATATTTTCGTCCTCGAAAATAGAGCTATATACATACTGTAGGCAACCCCCGAGCCTCATGTTCTAAAACTGGAAGAACATGGTCATGTTCTAGAACTGGAAGAACATGTCTCATCTCTGTGGTGGCATCCCTGCCCAAATGATTCAAAACACTATCTGGGTTTGCACTTTGATGAACGGGACAAAGTACAAACTAGTGAAGAATAATAAGGGTGGATCTAATGACATCCCTGGCTAATTCACAGTTTCTGGATGTGTGATCTAGGCACAAACATGTGAACTAGGTGGATTCAAATTACTAGTCCATTTCTAGGCATAACTGGTGTTACTAGTCCATTTCTAGGCATAACTGGTGCATGGGCTTAGTAATGAAGGTGGGATTCTTATCCCTCGCAAGACTTTTGAGAATTCTTGATTCACTTGAATTTGTTTTGGAGAACTTGAAGTGTGGTTGTCCCATACATCTAACTTTAGATGTCTGTTCAATGGTTTACTTTTATCTAACAGTTACTTGATTTTTTCACCCGACTAGAGGACTACTCTGTCCCAATGAGTTGAAAAAATCCTATGTAAACTGTAGGAGAAAGTTTACCATTCCGGTGGAATCAACCATACTAACTTTACCAATTCAAATTCAAAATGAAAATTGTCCAACTTAGGACACTTTTCTCAAAGACTTTTAACTGAAAGTTCTTGGGAATTGTCAATCTAATGAGCAATTCCTAACTTCTTGATTCTAGAGTATACTGGACTCTAGGAAATTATTTATGCTATAACTTGAAGCAAAATCAAATGAATAAGTCTTCTTAGACTTATCATCTTTTGAAGATTGAAAAGGTTCTTGTACATAACATCTATCTAGGATGTTCAAGTTAGTTATCTAATTCTAACCGGCTAGCCCTGGTCTTTTGCAAAAGGAATCAGATACCATATCTGAGTCAATTCCAAAAGATTTGGAAAGCGGAAAGAGATAACTAAGACTTTGTACAACCAATTCAAACTTCGCACATACATAAACTTGCTATGAGTCAAAGACTAGATGACTCAGGACTTCAACTTTTCAAAGATCTATTTCAACAAGATATTGAAGCATTGTTTTTATCTTTAAGAGAAATAAGCTAGTTTCTCAAAAAGATACAAAGAAAATCAAAAACATCATCCAACCACAAGATACGAGTGTGGTAACCAACATCAGTGTGTCGACCCACTGAGGTTCTGTCGATGAGTTTCGTATTCAAATAATGCTTCACTTGAGACTAAGTTCAGGTCACATTCAGTCTTTTTGACTCCTAATCGTGAATGCAATTCTTGTGCATTTCTTTGAGTCGAAAGAGTGAATTTATCAAGTTACACTAGGAACTTGATGCTTGACTTAGTCAATTAAATCTTTAGTTGAAAAGATCAACTCAAAATCAAAGTCCAACTTCTTTCAGAAATTTATCAAATATTTCTGATCAATAACACTTAAGCTTGAAGTGTTCTTAGAAGATCTTGGAAGTTACTTACTTCATATCTTCAGTTTCCTTGATCTTGAAGTTACCTAGAAGTATCGTAAGATACTACTTTCATCCTTTACGAATTAAACTTTTCTTGAAGTCTTAATTCCCTTGAGGATGAAACCTAACTTCAAAATCCAAACTAGGACTAAAAGATAATCATCATCCCACGGTCCGATGTCCCATTCCATCTTTCCTACATCAATCTGAGTATAAAATCTGGTGTCCCATACCACCCTATTTTATATTCACATTAATGTGTGGGTGATTCTTATCCTAAAGTCTAAACATCTCTTGATAGAGTACCTTATTTCTTCAATTCTTTTACAAGAATTGGAAGTTTCAGGCATTACCTCTAACTAGATTTTCCTAGGTTTTGATTCCTTTGCATGATCACCTCAGAATCATGTGCTTTGCCTTGGAAACTTGAAAACCTCTTTGACAGAATATCAATCAGAAATTCCAAGTTCTTGAATTTTCTCGAATTCAAGTTCAATTGGTTTACCCTTGACCAATTTTGTAGCGACAAGAGCTTTTGACTTCTTGTCTTTAGATTCCTTTCTTTACTGTTGCTTTAGGTACCTTCCCCGGGGACTTTATTTAGGAATCTCTTTACTGCTTAAGTCTTAAGCATCCGCTCATGCTTTCTGGATTTGTACCAAAATCCCTTTAAGGATAGGTAAACACTTATGGTTTACCTTCCACAGACTTAATTACCATTTTCACGGTTGCAGACTACATTCTTGGAATTTCTTTACTCTGTTCAGACTTGGAACAACTTACTCTTTTTCACAGTTTTCCATCGAATAAATGGAACTTGAGTGAATAATTCCCAAAAGGAATTTTATTGCCAATACTTGGGCAATCTACAAAGTAGTTCTAATCGCACATTACTTGGACAATCATGGCCAAGATTGATCAAGTCTGGTTGATCTTGCGATAAAAAGACTTAGTCTTTATCTTTAAGATCTCTTAAACTATCTTAAGCTTCTTTTCTTACTTGCAGGATTTTAGAGATCTTTCCCTTTACACAAGTCCAAGCATACACTTATGCCTCTCAGATTCCAAAGCTAAGAATCTTTGATATACCGTTAGGTTATATCACTTATTTGGACTTAAATACCAAAACTGGTGGTTAGGGATTTACTGGGAACTACTTACTCTATAACTTTTCTTGAAAGATGCTAGTCTCACATCTGGGGAGATTTTTCTTTCAAGAACGTTTTGATTCCTATCAAGTAATACTAGGCTATAATTTGAAGCAAATGATTCATCTTGGAATTTTTTGCTTTCCAGTCTAATGATTCATCTTGGAATCATTTGTAAAAAGAACATTTGAAAGAACTTCTTTCAAATAATATCCAAAAAATTTACTGATTCAATTGTATTCATTTCTTGAGTATCAAACTAGAGACGAAATATCACATTTGCCAGTATGAAAGTTTAAGTTGAACTTTCATTTATGTGATATCGACTTCTATTCTTGAGTTTGATACAAGACTCATTATTATTGGTCAATCTTCAGATGTTACTAGAGTTTTTTTTAAACATATTTCACTAATCAAATTTATGTTTAAAGTCCAAGCATCTATTGATTGATCCAATAGTAATGCAACTATGAACACTTTGAACTTTATAACTTGTTTAGGAGAAGTTCATGGATTCAAGATCCATTTCTTGGAACTTTCTACTCCTAAATAAAAAGTTCACACTTGCTTCAAGTCTTTAGGAACTTATATTATTTCCTAAAGATTGCTTAGCTAGTTGCATCATTTACCAGAGATGCAACTATGGAACCTAACATCCTTTTATTGACGTCAAGGATCAATTGATGTTGAGGTTTAACCTTTGATTTCCATCACCCCTTGGGATGAAATCAAATGAAAATTTATAAAAGATTGGTACCTTTATATCTTGGCAAAACATTTATATTCTAAAGAGGTTTTGCCTGCATCATTCCTTGGACCTATCATATAATATGAATTTATATGTATTTTGGGAAGAGTTCATGAATCAATTAAGATCCTCTACTTGGAACATCTTCCTTCCCAACGCTAAATTCATCTTGAACATAGTAGGAGAATGATCTCACATGAAATAGAAGGCTTGACTATTTCATATCTCTATTCCAAAAAGTTACTTACCGAGGTTTCATCATGAGATACAAATCTTGAAACCACAAGAAACTTCTTTAAAACTTTCGAAATCTTCTAAATAGAAGAGTGCTCATGGAACTTTGGAAATATAGTTGATGCTCTCATCCAACCTTGGGATGCTTGAGAAGTTATAAAATATATAACTAATCAACTAAAGCTTTATCCGCATGACTTTCTAAGTACATCCAGGACTTAAGAGTCATCATACATCACAAAAGAGTTTGCAAGTAATTAAATTTTCTTGGTTATCAAGAAAATTTATTACTTAACTTTCTCCTAGTGCTTACTCATACCTAGCAAGACATCTAACATACTTAATTCTCATTAAGTATTTATGTTTGATAGTAGAGTATCGACTTGGGAAGAAATTGACTAATTACTTGAGTTGCAAACTAGAACTAGTATGTCTTTGCAGCTAACTAGTCCTTGGTCTTTCCTAATGTCAAACTGCGAGCTTTACAAAGTAAGCTAAATACTAAGAGAGTACATTTTCATATCTACTTGCAAACAGCATTCCATTCTTCCATGCAAATGCATGTATCTACATGCAAAAGCATATGTTCACATGCGTATGCATGCATGTTCTTTGCATGCTCAAAAAAGTAATACAATAATCATGCATGAACTTGATGCACGATTTTTTCCTTGTACTAAGAATGTATATCATGCAATCCTGATGCATGTATATCCTTTCCTTTGTCCTAATGCACTATGATATAAAAACATACCCTTGAAGTACAATAGAAAACTTACTCAATGGAAAGGAAATATGTACTTAAACTACCAAAATACATTCTTTGATGCACAAGGATCTTTTGAAATCAAGTCTTTCCTTAATGCAAACTAATGCTTGGAATGAGAAATGGATTAATTCATTATTCCAATCTAGACTTAATCAATTGAAATCTTGGCTATTTCAATGTGCATCTATGATTAAGTGTAGAATAATGAAAACAAGATAAATCAAGCATTAAGGCCAAGCAAAAACTGGAAAATACTTAGCTTTGATCAAAGCTTCGTCCATCCATTGATCCTTTGGAAGAGTGATTCATCCTCCTGATCCTTGCGAGGAGCCATTCACCTTCCTTTGATCATCAGGAAAATTTTTCCATGCAAAGACGATCCAACTTTCATAGCCATGCTCACATTTCTTCAAAACCTTGAAAATCGAAAGCACGATCATCCTTGCTCCGATCCAACATTGCTTGACTTTGGCTTTGATCACCAAGGATATGCGGTTGGATTTGGTTAGGGGTGATAGCAAGCTATAGAGAATACACAAAAAGGATCTCAGCTCGGTATTAGCAGAGATTAGAGTGAATCATTGTGCAATCCGTGGGAAACCATGGGTGGCATATTTTAGTCGCAAAAATTCCATTCCAACGACATTGCTTCTTCCTCATTGGCACATCCCTTGATGTGACGAGGCAACATCCGAATATGCACCATGCTAGAGACGTGTTGTAGCAGTGCCACCTGCAGAACTGCGTATGAACAAATCCGATTAGTGGGCTGGAATGCGTGACGATGGCGGCGCTGCCTTCTCAAACGCGAACTTCTGCAGCGGGAAAACCGGAACAGGAAAAATTCAATATATATCAAATTCATATCCGCTCGTGAGCTTCGTGAATAGGCTGTGAACTCCTTGTCGAAGGGACGCGGGTTCAAGTCTGCCAGAGACTCAAATACTGCGTGCGCCACTTCTGCGGCACCTTATATTTCTGTACTTTTGGAGTGTTCACCACGTAGAGCGCACTGTAGAGTTAGAAATAAATGATTCTGTGATTTGTACTTCACATAGATTATCTTCGTGGTTAAGCAAGCAACATAGTGAAGAGCAGGTGCCGGGTTCGAATCTCGTGCTTGCTCATAGCGGAGTCTTCCTTTTGCTAATCCTAGCTCCTGGATGTCTTCAGCCTCAAGCTAGATGAGTATAAATTGCCGCGGAGAGATCTTTCACCAGCGTGTGTGAGCTTAGTGGATAGGCGGCAGTTCCCTGAACGGGAGGAGGAAGGTTCAAATCCTGCCTGCCTCCCACGATGATGATCTGGGTTCGAATCCCCTTGGCGGCAGCACACGGAAATTATTTTGGCTAATCAAACCAATAGCAATAAGTGCATACGGCAAGGAGTACTTCAACAGAGATGAATAAGTGCTACAGCAATGGAATTTCCACGCATCTCAGGAACAACGTACAAACAAAGTGATGAAGATAAAAGTCTCCATAGATCTCAACCTAAGGGCTCTGATACCAATGCAATAGAACAAGGATTACGACCACCACATGCTAGAGAGATGACTCTCCTCCCAACCAAATGCCTCTATATATAGCTCTCTCCAGGGGACTGCCTTCTTGGGCAGGTGGATACTAACCATCCAAGTGTCAGCCATGTAACTACATGTGCGCCAAGTGTCCCAGTTAACTCGAGTTAACTCAAGTGGATGCTTCTAGAAGGCTCTAGAGCTCTTTGGGCAAAACACTCTCCCCATGTACCCCATGGGGGTTGAACCCAAGACCTCCTCCTTCACATCCTTGAGACTTAACCACTAAGCTAAGTGGATCACTTGTTCACAAGAGCACAAGACCTCCTAGTAAGTCTAAAACTCGAGATCTTTGGTCATACACACGGATGACCAAACGGTGTCCGATTTCAGATCTGTCTGAACCGGCCAGACCCTTGGATCATAGACTTACTTTATTACAGGTAGTCTTATCTATGCTACATTAACTAGGCCTGATTTATCATATGCAGTTGGTGTGCTGTCTCAATTCATGCATTGTCCTAGGAAAGAGCATTGGATTGCAGGTCAAAGAGTGTTGAGGTACATTAAGGGAACACTCAAAGAGGGTTTGTATTATGGTTTTACATCAGATACAAATATCAAAATATATAGTGATGCAGATTGGGTAGGTAATCCAGATGATAGAAGGTCAACCTACGGATACATGTGTTATGTGGGAGATAAGTTAATCTCTTGGTGCTCAAAGAAGCAACATACAGTTGCTTTGACATCTACAGAAGCAGAGTACAAAGGCATGGTTGAAGCTGCAAAAGAAGTGATATGGCTTAAGACTCTCATGAAGAGTTTTGACACTATACAGAGCATACCTATCATTTATGGTGATAACATGAGTTCATTATATCTAGCTGCTAATCCTGTTTTTCATGCCAGGACCAAACACATTGAGATACAGTATCACTTTCTAAGAGAGAAGGTGATGGATAAGGAGATAGCTCAAAATCTAAGTTGAGAGATAAGCTATCTACAGCCAAAAGGATTTGATAAAAGGGGTTCGACATTATGAGAACTAAAGCTAAGAAGTTAGGGGTGTCCAAATCGACTTCTCAGAAATGCAGATTTAGACATAGGTAACTTGTGAAGTAGATTTCTCAAGATCTACTGAATCTTTTGGAGTGATTTGACTTGGAGGAGGTGCGCAATCTTTAGGCGACACCTTGTGCAAAGTTTCATAAAAAGCTTTACACATTTACTCAGTCAATGAGAAAGATATATGCAGCAGACTTTCTGAGTAATTTCCTTCTTCACAGTTTGTTCAAGAATTTGATATTTGGTCATTGATCTTTTAAATTCGTGAAGGTTTTGACTTACTCTTGATATAGAGGTGTTCTAAGTTCAAGAGTAGGTTGTTCTTTTGGAGATTAACACTCTCCATCACATAATAACTTCAAGACTAGTTGCCAACAACCTTTGTATATCTTGCTAATATTTCTCTTCTGCATAATAAAATTCAAGAGTAATCACCAACAACATTTTTTGAGTTATATCATCTTTCATTTTCTCCTTTTGTTATGGACTTTTTGTATCATCACTTATATCCATTGACATAGATATTAGTTGTATTATTAGATAATCATATTGCATTGAAATGAACTTCCTCATTAACTTCCTGAATGCACATAATTTCTTAATGGTTCCCCCTATTTCGATACCTTATCCAAGGACTTCTTGTTGTAGAAGCATCAAATAGTGGATGTTGAGAAAGAGATAAGAAGAAAGGGAAGTGCTCTTGTAAATACACATACGATTACACAAGGAGCACATGAGGATGGAGAAAAAAAATTATCACTATTATCATCTTTTGTCCTCCTCATTCTCCTTCCCCTTCTTATCTTCTTGCCCCTCCTCATCCTTCTTCTTCTTCTTCGTCTTCTTCTTCTTCTTCTTCTTCTTCTTCTCCCTTTCTTCTTCTTCTTCTTCTTCTTCTTCTTCTCCTTCTCCTTCTTCTTCTTCTTCTTCTTCTTCTTCTTCTTCTTCTTCTTCTTCTTCTTCTTCCTCCTCCTCCTCTTCCTCCTCCTCCTCCTCCTCCTCTTCTTCTTCTTCTTCTTCTTCTTCTTCTTCTTCTTCTTCTTCTTCTTCTTCTTCTTCTTCTTCTTCTTTTCTTCTTCTTCTTCTTCTTCTTCTTCTTCTTCTTCTTCTTCTTCTTCTTCTTTTTCTTTTTCTTCTTCTTATTCTTCTTCTTTTTCTTTTTCTTCTTCTTATTCTTCTTCCTCTTCTTCTTCTTCTTCTTCTTCTTCTTCTTGGTTCTTCTTCTCCTCCTCCTGTTGGGAGAGGATGGTTGGATGCACTCAGAGATTGAGTAGGTGCTGCTAAACCTGCTTCACACGAGCCCTCCTTTGACTCCAGGAATGATTAATACACTTGCTTAGCTTCCAAATGATACCAAGAAAGCATATATGTACTTTGCAAATGATATGTGTAATGATCAAATCAAAACAGACTACTTGAGACTTCAAAATCCAAGAAAACTTGCTATTTTGGTATTGACACCTGCTCAGTCTTTGACTCAGTATGACCAGCACACTCACAATTGATCAAATTCCTTTTGGACATATTAAATTAGCTTAACAAGCTATCATTTGCAAGTAGAATGAGAAGAAATGACAAACCATACTCTGAGAAATCACTTTAGCAAAATAAAGTTTACCCCCGATATTTTAGGAGCTCTGCAGACACAGACCAGTGAGCACTTCGATTGAGATTTCTCTGCAATGGCTGAACCAATTTACTTGAAAATTTGTATGCGTATAGACAGCTTCGAGCTGAATCCAATGTGCTTTGAATCACTTGAAATGGTTGAGTAGATCCTAAGATATTCCTTGTTGAAGTTGACAGACTTGGAGTAGTATACTCAGAGAATCACAGAATAGATGAATGTAAGTATTTGTATTAGATCATGTAAATGTACATTCCCACTGGCATGATAAACATAGCCCAATGGTACTCAGAGGTGTAGGCTATAGAGTAGACCTCACACACTCAATGATCACAGATGTTAGCCTCGGGAATAGTGAAGAACCAACCGCGACTTTTTTCTTGTAGTTTTTATAAGAATTGAGTGATGATTTGAATTTGAATTCCAATCAATCTCCTAGAATCTTTCACCTAAAAGTTGATTGAGATATTCTCTCAATTAAACAACAACCTTTTCCACGACTTCCAATCAATTAGGTGTGATTACATAAAATGCCAAGTCACTAAGACTTTTACAAGAGATAAAATGGTAAGAACTTATAAGCATAAGTTCCTATAGTCCTTCTCACATGTTGAGTCTTCAAGATAGTATCCAAGCCAAATTGTGAAGGCTTGAATTACACCAACAGCAGGCTTGAATTGCACCAACAGCTCCCCCTCAAGCCAAACATTTTGGCTCAAGTCTTCAGCTTTATTCTTCAATCACATCCTGCAATCCAATCATGGATTTGAATCTGCATAACTTGTTTCCATCCAAAGCTTTAGTAAGTAAATCTGCACATTGCATATTAGTGGACACATAAGTCAATTGAATGTCTTTGCTAAGCAACTTCTCTCTCACATAGTGGTAATGGACCTCTATGTGTTTTGTCCTAGCATGATATATTGGATTAGCTGCAAGGTGAAGGGAGCTTGTGTTATCTCCAAAGATGATTGGAGGTCTAGTATATAGGCCTAAATCTGTATACAGAAGCTTTAACCAAATAGCTTCTTGAGTGGCATTGGCTAGCCCTCTATACTCTGCTTCAGTAGATGACAAAGCTACTGTAGGTTGTTTCTTGGCTGACCAAGAAATAGGTTTATCACCTGCAAAACATATGTATCCTGATGTGCTTCTCCTATCATCCTTGCATCCTGCCCAATCTGCATCTGAATATACTTTAATGTCATATCTGATGTATAAGGAAAGTACAAACCATGGTTCTAAGTTCCCTTTAGATACTTCAAGATCTTCTTTGCTGCCTCTAGGTGAGGTACTTTTGGTTTGTGCATGAATTGACTTAGCACACTTACTCCATATGCTATGTCAATTCTAGTCAAGGTAGCATAATTCAAACTACCTACCATACTTTGATATCCTGTAATGTCTTGGACTTCATCACCTTCATGAGCACTAAGCTTTAGGTTGACTTCCATAGGAGTACTTGAGACTTTAGCATCCTGCAAATTAAATTTTTTCAACATATCCTGAACATACTTCTTCTGAGTGATGTATATACCTGAATTAGTATAAACCAATTCAAGTCCTAGAAAGTATTTCAATAATCCAAGATCATTGATCTTGAACTCCTTCATCATCTGATTTTTGATGCTTCTGATTCCTTGGACATCATTACCTGTAATGATGATGTCATCAACATAAACACAGAGATAGATTACCTCTGAATTGCTCCTTTTGATAAACAATGATGTATCTGCCTTACTCATAGTAAACCCTTGATCTTGGAGATATGTTGTCAACCTGTAGTTCCATGCCCTAGGTGCCTGCTTCAATCCATATAGAGCCTTCTTCAATTTACAAACATAATTTACCTTCTTGGGATCTTCATGGCCAGGTGGTTGTGACATGTAGACTTCTTCAGATATCCATCCATTCAAGAAAGCATTCTTGACATCTAATTGGTACATGTTCCAATTCTTGGAAGCAGCTACATTCACCAATACTCTGATTGTTGGCATCTTAGCCACAGGAGAAAATGTCTCCTCATAATCAATGCCTTGGGTTTGTGCAAAACCCTTGGCTACCAACCTAGCTTTATACCTGTTAATTGTACCATCAGAGTTCCTCTTGAGTTTGTAGATCCATCTGGATCCTATCACCTTCATAGAGTCCTTCTTGGGTACCAAGTCCCATGTGTCACTCTCCTTGAGAGCCTCTATTTCTTTATCCACAGCTTCTTTCCATTCTGGTTTGGTGATTGCCTCCTCATATGAACGTGGTTCTTCATTCAACAGATCCTTTGCAAGATATATAGAATGCTTAGTTACAAGAGAAGTATCATACCCATATCTGATAGGCTTCTTACTTTCTCTTTGAGATCTCCTCATAGCTTGAGTTGAGGACTCTGGTATATCCTCTAGCTTCTTTATCTTCATCTTTCCTTTGGACTTCCATGCCTTGAATTCCTCAAGATTAATTGTGTCATCATCATCTGAGCTTGAGTCTTCTTTCTGGATTGGTTCCTCCTTGGTAAGATTTGGGAAGTCTTCTTCCATGTCATAAGGTAGACTAACCTTCCTGCATTCATTCTCATTCCATGAGTCATTCTCATCAAAAATGACATCTCTGCTTACCTTGAAACCTTTGTTTGAGGGGTTGTAGAATCTGTACCCTTTCTGGTGCAAGTCATAACCAATGAAGATACATTTTTCAGCTTTAGGGTCTAGCTTTCCCCTTACCTGTGAGGGAATATGCACATATGCAATACAACCAAATATTTTGCAATGATCCAATGATGGTCTCTTACCATGCCAAGCTTCATATGGTGTCATTCCATCAAGTGACTTTGATGGTAACCTGTTAATGAGATAGGTGGCAGTAGATACACTCTCTGCCCAAAGATAATTTGGCAACTTCTTTTCATTAAGCATAGACCTAGCTGTTTCAACACTGAGTCTATTCCTTCTTTCAGCTACCTCATTTTGTTCAGGTGAGTACCTTGTAGTTATCTCCCTCTTGATGCCTCTTTCCTGCAAGAAGTCTTCAAATTCATTGGAGAAGTATTCACCTCCCCCATCTGACCTTAGTCTTTTCAATTTTCTACATATTTGATTTTCAACTAGTGCAAGATATCTTTTGAAACAATTAAATACTTCATCCTTATGCTTCATAAAGTATAACACAGTCCATCTGCTATAATCATCAATGAAGGACACATAATACCTTGATCCTGAAATGGATGGTTCCTTGCTAGGTCCCCAAACATCTGTATGCACCAATTCCAGATAGTCTTCATGCATAAAACCTTTCTTTGAATAGGGCAATCTATGTGACTTACCAAACTGAAAAGCTCCACACTTGTAAATCATGTGTTGCTTGGATACATTAGGTATCCCAAGCACACATTGATCCCTGCACATTTGCTTTAAGGTCCTTTCACCTATGTGACCTAACCTCTTGTGCCATATTTCTAATTCTGAAAGTGTTTGATCCTTGTAATTGTATAAAGCAATGTTCTTTGTGTCCTCTATCTCAAAAGTAAACAATCTACCTGATTTTTCTCCCTTGGCTATCCTTCTGAATCCATGTCTTGGGTCCTCCACATATGCTCCATGTTGATTGAACCTGACCTGTAAACCTTTTTCCACAATCTGACCTACACTCATTAAGTTCTTGGTGATTGTTGGGACATAAAGTACTCTGCTCAATAAGTTCTGATTACCATCACTAGTCTTTACATTACCAATCTTTACAACAGAATGCTTACTATCATCACCTGTCTGCACTTGATGTTTGCCCTTGGGTTCTTCCAAATCAGAAAGTAGTGCCACATTGCCAGCTACATGATTAGAACATCCTGAATCAATATAGAATAAGTGATCATCATTGATACCTGACTTAGAAGTCATATTCATGATCAATAGGGAGTCATCTTGCTCCTCTGTATAGTTGTTGTAGTCCTTCCTATTTTTGTATCCACCTTGGTAGTTACCATTGTTGTTGTTGTAGTTATTGTTGTAGCCATTGTAGCCTTGGTGTTGGTTGAATCTGCCTCTACCTTGAGAGTATCCACCTCTTTGATGGCCTCTTCCTCTCTGATTTTTATAGTTTCTGTAGCACTCATCTGTAGTATGATTAGACAGACCACATATATTGCATGGTGATGAATTGTAGGATCTCCCCCTACCTGGCTTACCTCCTCTGCCTCTACCTCTTGAAGATCTACCTCTCCCTGCATAGTTTGCTTGGGAGGTAGAGCCTTCTTCATCAATCTTCTTACTTTTACTTTTATCTTTAACCTTCTTATCAGTGTATAAAGCAGAGGGGTTGTTACCTTTTGATTGCTCTCCATTCCTTGTAAGCTTTGCTTCATGTGTGAAGAGTTGACCAATCAGGGTTGTTAGATCAGGAGCATATATGTCCATGTATAGGTCCATTGCTGTGGTAAAGCTCTCCCATTTGTCATCAGCCTTTAGTCCATTGATTACCTGCCTTACTATTTGTTCCTCTTCAATCTCTTCTCCAATACTTGCAAGCTGGTCTGCAATGTCTTTGAACCTAGTGACAAAGTCTGAAACTGATTGCTTTGATTGCTTCCTAAGAGTAGTGAATTCAATCCATAGTTGATTCTTTCTGGCCCTTGTATTAGATGAAAAGTATGTTGACAAGGTTTCCCAAGTCTCTTGGGAAGTCTTGCAATTCCTGATGTGAGGTAAAAGGAAATCAGATATAGAGTTAAGAAGATATGACCTTGCCAATGCATCTTTTGCACACCATGTGTTGAGTCTCTCTTGCTCTTCCTTGGTGGGTAGACCTCTAGCTTTGAATGAGGGCAATTCCTCATCTCCTGAGATGAATCCAAATAAGCTCCTTCCTTGTAGATAGGTCTTCATCCTTAGAGACCAAGCTTGGTAATTGTTCCTATCCAATTTGTCAATGAATGAAGGAAAACCATCTCCCATGTTACCTTATTTGCTCTGATACCACTGTTGGGAGAGGATGGTTGGATGCACTCAGAGATTGAGTAGGTGCTGCTAAACCTGCTTCACACGAGCCCTCCTTTGACTCCAGGAATGATTAATACACTTGCTTAGCTTCCAAATGATACCAAGAAAGCATATATGTACTTTGCAAATGATATGTGTAATGATCAAATCAAAACAGACTACTTGAGACTTCAAAATCCAAGAAAACTTGCTATTTTGGTATTGACACCTGCTCAGTCTTTCACTCAGTATGACCAGCACACTCACAATTGATCAAATTCCTTTTGGAAATATTAAATTAGCTTAACAAGCTATCATTTGCAAGTGGAATGAGAAGAAATGACAAACCATACTCTGAGAAATCACTTTAGCAAAATAAAGTTTACCCCCGATATTTTAGGAGCTCTGCAGACACAGACCAATGAGCACTTCGACTGAGATTTCTCTGCAATGGCTGAACCAATTGACTTGAAAATTTTTATGCCTATAGAAAACTTTGAGCTGAATCCAATCTGATTTGAATCACTTGAAATGGTTGAGTAGATCCTGAGATATGCCTTGTTGAAGTTGACAGACTTGGAGTAGTATACTCAGAGAATCACAGAATAGATGAATGTAAGTATTTGTATTAGATCATGTAAATGTACATTCCCACTGGCATGATAAACATAGCCCAATGGTACTCAGAGGTGTAGGCTATAGAGTAGACCTCACACACTCAATGATCACAGATGTTAGCCTCGGGAATAGTGAAGAACCATCTGCGACTTTTTTCTTGTAGTTTTTATAAGAATTGAGTGATGATTTGAATTTGAATTCCAATCAATCTCCTAGAATCTTTCACCTAAAAGTTGATTGAGATATTCTCTCAATTAAACAACAACCTTTTCCACGACTTCCAATCAATTAGGTGTGATTACATAAAATGCCAAGTCACTAAGACTTTTACAAGAGATAAAATGGTAAGAACTTATAAGCATAAGTTCCTATAGTCCTTCTCACATGTTGAGTCTTCAAGATAGTATCCAAGCCAAATTGTGAAGGCTTGAATTGCACCAACACCTCCTTCCTTCTTCTTCTTTCTTCTTTCTTCTTCTCTCCTCCTCCCCATTTTTTCTTCTTTTTCTTTTAAAAAGGAGAAGAACACAAAAAGAAATAATACAAACTATGATAAAAAAAGGTGAACTAGTTATTAGTGAATCACATAATAAGAGAAATATAGGAAAGTAATTTTGTTATCACTCTCAACACATAGACTATCAATAAAGAACAATTTACGAGTCTATGTCACATATTATTGTATTTTGCACATATTTTGAAGGTGGAAGCTTATGAAAAGGGATAAATATAATTTTGGAGCATCATATGGATATTGATATTTGAAAACCTCCCCTCAAGATAAAAAACATCTCTCACACTCCTAGAATCATCTAAAATTATTGTAGCTTATGGGATCTGAATGTTCCAATCGACTTGTATCTCCTCACATAAAAATATACCTATCATTTGTAAGATCTCTTTTATGATGTGTTAATAGAAACAATCTATATTGTTATATTCTAATTTGGATTACAAGATCAATGCACATATATATAAGTAGCATCTCTATTCATATTTATTCACATGTTGCCTCTACAACATCCATGTACCAATACTCTATATTTGACAATGATATATAACGTTTCCTTTAGACTTCATGCAGTAAAAATGCACTTATGTGTTGAACCACTAATGTATCTTGTATATAAAGTGATATCACAACTTTCCACATTATACCTTTTCAATTTCCATGTACTAAAATTCTATGCTTTTAAATCATTGGTAGTTTTTTTTTGACTCCAACTATTAACATCCTTCAATGAGGACATCAAACCATTAACATATCTTGTATCTAAAGTAGTAGTGGCCCATTGTACCTTAATTTGTTCATAAAATTACCTCAAAGTCCAACATAAACTCATAAAATAGCTCACAATCCAAGCACTTGCATCTCACATTGTTTGCATCATTTTATCAAAGGGTGGATTACTAGTGAGCTTGATTAAATACAAGGATATTATCCTATAAATATTATCGCTTTTCAACACTTCATAATATTCACATTCAATTCAAAATTAATTTATTGGCATGCTTGAGGTGAACCTAAAGCCATACCAAAGTCCCCGACATTTTTTTAGTGTTGTAACTCCTTTTATCTTGGTGGGTTATCCATATAGACTTATTTTTACAATTCCCATGTAAGAAGCCACTAATATATCAAATTGATGCAGTATCCACTCCTCTATGCAGCCAATGGAACAATACATGATCTAAAATTATTCATCTTATATAGGCACATAAATATTTCTTTATTATCATTTTTATAGGTCTACACATAGCCCGTTGCCACTCAACTTGTTTTAGATATCTACTTAGGCTACATCAACATTATATTTTACATCATAGAACCAATTTCATCCAATAGAATTCTTTAAAAGATAATCTATTCGCGAGTTCTATATGCATCCAATAGAACTTATTTCAAGCAAAATTACTAAAACAAATAAGTTCTACATTGTACATTATCTCTCTCATATGAATTTGATGTTTACCATATTAGTATCATAGGTCATTTTTGTACATGATGCTTAATTCTTTAGGATTTTCTTTGTATTCGATCACTTTTACATTGAAGTCTTACATGTATGTATTTGTTATAACCACAATATTTCCACATGCCATATCAAATTTCTTCATCACTATTGTGATATACTTTACACACCATAATATCTTTAAAAACCATACTAAAATTTGGAATCATAGATATATCATTACCTTTTCAATTAATTGTCTTGGCTACATGTGATCAAATTTCAATGCTAAATTTTGTAGTTCTTATGAACTTTAGCTAAAAGTGTTATAGAATGATGATCCTATTCCACCTGAGTATTAGGATATTTCATATGTAGTTTCCTAAGCCAACTTTTCATTTTTGCGAGCTTCAATGCAATGATTCACATTATCATAATACTTGAAATTTTATACAATACCACCTTAAAAATAACCTTTATCTATCTATCAAAATTTTATAGAATACCACCTTAAAAAATAACCTTTATCTATCTATCATTTTTATCTATCTATCTATCTATCTATCCATCTATCTATCTATCTATCTATCTATCTATCTATCTATCTATCTATCTATCTATCTATCTATCTATCTATCTATCTATCTATCTATCTATCTATCTATCTATCTATCTATCTATCTATCTATCTATCTATCTATCTATCTATCTATCTATCTATCTATCTATCTATCTATCAGTAAGACCATAATTCCAAGAGTTGTTCTTGAAAGAATTACCTTCAGGTTTGCCTCCTTGCAGGGACATAGAGCATAGAATCCAATTGGTACCGGGAGTGAGCCCGACTGCTCGGCCACCATTTCAAATGAGTTTGGAGGAAGAAAATGAAGTCCGCAAGGTCTTGGATGAGTACCTATAGAAAGGGCTGATTAGACCTAGCTATTCACCCTTTGTAGCACCAGTTCATCTTGTGAAGAAGAAAGATGGATCTTATAGGATGTGCGTCGACTACCGAGCACTCAATAAGATTACTATTAGACATATATCCCATGCCTAGGATAGATGATCTTTTAGATGCTCTAGGTGGAGCTGTTGTATTTAGTAAAATAGATTTAAAAAGTGGCTACCATCAGATTAGAGTAAGAGATCATGATGTACATAAGACAACTTTTAGGATCCGTTTTGGGCATTTTGAGTATTTAGTCATGCCATTTGGTCTGACTAATGCACCAGCTACATTTATGATGTTAATGAATGATATTTTATGATCGTTCATTGGAAAGTGTGTTGTTGATTTTATTGATGATTTGTTAGCGTATAGTAGGGCTGTGCATGAGCATGAGAATCATCTAAGATTAGTATCGAATATATTCAAAGAGAATAAGCTGTATGTTAATCTAGACAAGACTCAATTGTTTATTCCAAGGACAGAGTATCTAGGGCATGTGGTCTTAGCCAATGGGGTTCAGATGGATCCCAAGAAGGTCTTACTTATTCTAGCTTGGCCTACTCCTCAGGATGAGGGGTAGTTATGGTCATTTCTAGGACTTGCCTATATTTATCGGAAATTCATCTCTTCGTATTCGTCGATAACACCACCTATAACAAACTTGCTTCAAGGCAAAGTTCCATTTTCATGGAAGCAAGAGTAGCAAGATAGTTTTGATACTCTGAAACAAGCTGTTTCAGGGGCTTCTATACTCAAAGTGGTAGATCCATAAAAAAACTTTGAGTTAGAGACGGATACTAGTGGCATATCCATAGGGGTAGTTTTGAGCCAAGATGGTGGGCCAATAGCTTTTGAAAGCAAGAAACTGAGTAGTGCACAATGCAATTGGCCAGTGCATGAATAGCAGCTATATGCAGTGCTGCATGTACTTAAAGTTTGGAGACAC
>MU260113.1:240000-242500 GCA_020310875.1 Ceratopteris richardii
ACCTCATATTAGAGGTCTTGAAAGTGCTACTGACATATGGAATGCTTTGGAGGAGCATTTCCAAAACACTACAAAGTCAAGGAAGGCATCCTTATGGGCAGAGTTTACTACCTTCAAGAAGAAGGCCTCTCAATCCATCTCAGACTATGTAACAAGGATGAAAGATATTGCAGATGCTTTAGGAGCTGTTGATGAAGACATTGAGGAGGATAAATTGGTAAGGCAAATTCTTACAGGGTTGAGAGGTGATGACAAATGGAAGCCATTTATTTTGTCTACAGAACTATCACTTGACCACTTCACTCCTGATTTAAATCAATTGTTAGGTCATATGCTAACATTTGAACAGAATGTTAAAGGAGATGGTGACAAGAGTACAGGACATGCAATGTACTCAAAGGACAAGAAGAAGAATAGCAAAGGAAAACAACAAGCAGGTGAAGATGAAGGAACAACTACTCAAGCCAACTTCCTAAGAGGAAGAGGAGGTGGCAAAGGTAGAGGAAGAGGCAGGAACAACAAAGATGGAGGCAAAGCTTGCTGGATTTGTGGTAAGACAAATCACTTAGCTAATGATTGTTGGCATAATAATCAGAATAATGGTGGATACAATCAAAATTATAATTCAAGAGGAAGAGGTGGCAGAAATCAAAGAGGTAATTACAGAGGTAGAGGTGGAAGGAATTACTTTGGAAGAAATGCAGGTAGAGGATTCCAAAGTCAACAATACAACAACACCTACTACACTTATGCTTCAGATCAAAAGGAAGATTCAACATTGATAATGAATGCAACTTGTGAAAGGCAGAGTGAAGATCAAAGAGTCTTCTACATTGACTCAGGGTGTAGCAATCACCTGAGTGGTAACATATCTTTGATGACTGATTTGGAAAGTAAAGTATTTAATCATGTTGTTCAAACAGGTGACAACACAAAGCACAATGTGAAGTCAATTGGATCAGTGAAGGCCAAGGATGGAAGCACCTTATTGAGTAAGGTTTTGTATGTTCCTACAATCCCTAAGAATTTGATAAGTGTAGGACAAATTGTTGAAAAGGGATATGAAGTAAGGTTTACTAATGATGGAGTATATGTGGAAGACCCTAGCCAAGGGTATAAACAGATTGTTTCAGGAAAAAGGAAGGAAGATTATTTACATTGAAGATTCAAGGCAACATTGGTCATGCTATGTTCACATATGGAGGTCATAAGATCTCTGAGTTAGATCTTTGGCACAAGAGGCTTGGACATTTCAATGAAAGAGGTATTAAAGATATGGTTAACAATGGTTCAGTGCTTGGATTGCCTAATGTTGCAGGTCAACATATGACATACAAATGTGAGGCATGTCAATTAGGTAAGGCTCATAAACATTCCTATTCCAAGCATGGTTTTATGCACTCAGAGAAGCTTGAGTTGGTACACACAGATGTGTGGGGACCATCAAAAGATTTCAGTATAAATGGATCAAGGTATTATGTGATATATGTTGATGATGCTACTAGGTGGATCACTATCTATGTGATCAAAGATAAGTCAGAAGTGTTTAATACATTTAAACACTATCATGCATATGCAGAAAGAATTACAGGTCATAAGTTGAAAAGACTAAGGTCAGATGGAGGGGGAGAGTATTTTTCAAATGAGTTCAGTGATTACTTATGGAATGCAGGTATAAAAAGGGAAGTTACTTGCAGGTACTCTCCTCAACAAAATGGTGTTGCAGAAAGGAGAAATAGAACTCTTGTTGAGTTTGCAAGATCCATGATGAAGGAGAAAAATTGCCCTAATTATTTGTGGGCTGAGGCTGTAAATACAGCCACTTACTTGGTCAATAGGTTACCATGTAAAGCCTTGCAGGGTATGACACCATATGAGGCTTGGTGGGGTAAAAGACCTACCTTGGATCATTGCAGAGTATTTGGGTGTGTGGCATATGCATATGTGCCATCACAATTAAGACACAAATTGGAACCCAAAGCTGAAAAGTATGTTTTCATTGGCTATGATGACAAGCAGATGGGCTATAGATTGTGGAGTCCATCAACAAAACAATTTATGGTTTCTAAAGATGTTACATTTGATGAACAAAACACTTGGTATGCAGGTACAATCAACATCAATACAGGTGATGAAGAAGAAGTGAGTCAAAGAAAAGGTAAATCAAAAGTTCAGATATTTGATGAGCAAGAGAATAATGAAGTGCAGGTTGAAGTGGAAGAGATACCAAGATTTGATCCTGAATGTGAAGAGTCAGAAACCTCAAGGAGTGGAGAACTAAGAAGGTCAACAAGAAATAGATGGCAACCTACAAGGTATAGTTATGATACTTCATTTCTAGCCACAAAAGATTATGCTTACATGGTGAATACAGATGAAGACCCTTCTACATTTGAAGAGGCAAAAGGTAAGGAAAAATGGGAGAGTGCTATGCAGGAAGAATATGATGCACTATTGGAGAATCAAACTTGGGATTTGGTTCCAAAACCAAATAGTCAGA
>MU260113.1:247500-252500 GCA_020310875.1 Ceratopteris richardii
TATCTATCTATCTATCTATCTATCTATCTATCTATCTATCTATCTATCTATCTATCTATCTATCTATCTATCTATCTATGTATCTATCTATCTATCTATCTATCTATCTATCTATCTATCTATCTATCTATCTATCTATCTATCTATCTATCTATCTATCTATCTATCTATCTATCTATCTATCTATCTATCTATCTATCTATCTATTAATCTATCTACCTACCTATCTATCTATCTATCTATCTATCTATCTATCTATCTATCTATCTATCTATCTATCTATCTATCTATCTATCTATCTATATATCTATCTTTCTATCTATCTATCTATCTATCTATCTATCTATCTATCTATCTATCTATCTATCTATCTATCTATCTATCTATCTATCTATCTATCTATCTATCTATCTTTCTAGCTCTATCTATATATCTATCAATCTATCTATCTATCTATCTATCTATTGTTGGTGCAAGCAAGCCTTAACACTTGGCTTTGACTTGTACCTTGAAGAGCATTGGATATCAACCTTGAGGGTTTCACAAGAGCATTTATGAAGACTTCATTTGAAGGAAGACCATAGGAACACATGCCTATGTTTTATTATCTTTTTATCCAATGTAAAAGTCAATGTGACTTAACCCACTTCTTATAATCTCACCTACATTCAAAAGTCGTGGAAAAGTAGATGAATGGTTGAGAGAATATCTCATTTACTTTTAGGTACATGATTCTAGGAGATTGACAAGGATTTGAAATTCAAAATTTATTCAATCTCTATATAAATCACAAGTCAAAAGTCGCGGGTAAGGAGACACTCTTCCCGAGGCTAATCCAAGAGATTCAGTGAGTGTGTGAGTGCTACTACCTAGCCTACACCTCTGAGTACCATTGGGCATCATTCTACATGCCAATGGGAATGTACATTTGATAGTATCAATACATATACACATAACTTTTACTCTGTGTTTTCTCTGAGTATCTACCTCCAAGTCTGTCAACTTCAACTGGACATATCTCAAGATCTACTGAACCAAATTTGATGATCAAGGGCTCATTGGAACCAGCTCAAAGCATTCTACAACACTACAAAGTTTCAAGTCAATCTATTCAGCCAATTGGGAGAAATTACTGTCGAAGTGATCACTGGTATATTTCTGTGTGTTTCCTGAAAAGTCGGGGAGATTCCTAATTTTGCTAAACATCATGCTCAGTGTATAGTTTGTCATTTGGAGTGATTTAACTTGCTAATGGTAGCTTGTTAAGTTAATTTAATACTCCCAGAAGGAATTAGATCAATTTCAAGTGTGCTGGACACACTAAGCTTAAGACTGAGCAGGTGTCATTACAGGAATAGCAAGTTTTTTTGGATTTGTGAAGATTCAAACTTACCTGTTTTTGATTTGGTCATTACTCAATCACTTTGTACAACACATATATAGTTTCTTGGTGTCATTTGGAAGCTCAAGGAGTCTTCTAACCATATCTGAAGAGAAAAGAGGGCAGGTGTGAAGCAGGTCTAGCAGCACCAACTTGATCTTTTGATTGTATCCAGCCATCACATCCAACAGTGGTATCAGAGCAAAACAAGGTAATCATGGGTGATGGTTTCCCTTCCTTTATTGACAAATTGGATAGGAATAACTACCAGGCATGGTCATTAAGAATGAAGACTTATCTACAAGGGAGAAGCTTGTATGGATACATATCAGGAGATGAGGAGTTGCCCTCATTCAAAACCAGAGGCCTACCTACAAAGGATGAGCATGAGAGACTTAATCAATGGTGTGCTAAAGATGCTTTAGCCAGGTCATATCTTCTAAACTCTATCTCTGATTTCCTTCTACCTCATGTTAGGAATTGTAAGACTTCCCAAGAGACTTGGGAGACCTTGGCAACATACTTCTCATCAAGCACAAGGGCCAGAAAGAATCAGCTATGGATTGAGTTTACAACTCTTAGGAAGCAATCAAAACAATGTGTTTCAGATTTTGTCACCAAAGTCAAGGATATAGCAGATCAACTTGCAAGTGTTGGAGAAGAGATTGAAGAAGAGCAAATTGTTAGACAAGTGATCAATGGACTCAAAGCAGATGACAAGTGGGAGAGCTTTACCACTGCAATGGACTTGTACATGGACATTCAAGCACCTGATCTAACAACTCTGATTGGACAACTCTTTACACATGAAGCCAAGATCACAAAGAATGGAGAGCAATCAAAAGGTAACAATCCCTCTGCCCTATATACAGATAAGAAGTCTAAAGATAAGGGTAAAAGCAAGAAGGTTGATGATGAAGGATCCACCTCCCAAGCAAACTATGCAGGGAGAGGTAGATCATCTAGAGGTAGGGGCAGAGGAGGTAAGTCAGGTAGGGGGAGACCCTATAATCAATCTCCATGCAATATTTGTGGCTTGTCTAACCATACTACAGATGAATGCTACAAGAACTACAAGAATCAAAGAGGAAGAGGTCACCAAAGAGGAGGATACTCCCAAGGCAGAGGCAGGTTCAATCAATCTCAAGGCTACCATGGCTACAACAATAATTACAACAACAACTACAACAATAGCTACAATCACAATGGCAATTATCAAGGAGGATACAGGAACAGAAAGGATTACAACAATTATGCAGAGGATCAAGATGATTCTTTGTTGATTATGAACATGACATCTAAATCAGGTATCAATGATGATCACTTGTTCTATATTGATTCAGGTTGCTCTAACCATGTAGCTGGGAATGTTGCCTTACTCTCTGATTTGGAAGAACCTAAAGGCAAGCACCAAGTGCAGACAGGTGATGACACTAAACACTCAGTGGTCAAAGTAGGTAATGTCAAAACAAGTGATGGTAATCAGAATTTGCTAAGCAGAGTATTGTATGTTCCAACAATCACCAAGAATCTGATGAGTGTAGGTCAGATTGTTGAAAAAGGTCTACAGGTCAGGTTCACTCAACATGGTGCATTTGTGGAGGATCCAAAACATGGATTCAGAAGGATAGCCAAGGGAGAGAAGTCAGGTAGACTATTTACCTTTGAACTTGAGGATACTAAAAATATTGCCTTGTACAACTATAGGGACCAAACCCTATCAGAATTGGAGATGTGGCACAAGAGATTGGGTCACATTGGAGAGAGAACCATAAAGCAGATGAGCAGAGATCAATGTGTGCTTGGGATACCTAATGTATCCAAGCAACACATGATATACAAGTGTGGGGCTTGTCAATTTGGTAAGTCACATAGGTTGCCATATACCAAGAAAGGATTTATGCATGAAGATTACTTGGAATTGGTACATACAGATGTGTGGGGACCAAGCAAGGAGCCATCCATATCTGGATCAAGGTACTATGTATCTTTTATAGATGATTATAGCAGATGGACTATCTTATACTTCATGAAACATAAAGATGAAGTATTTAATTGCTTCAAAAGGTATCTTGCATTAGTAGAGAATCAAACAGGAAGACAATTGAAGAGATTAAGGTCTGATGGTGGTGGAGAATATTTCTCCAATGATTTTGAAGAGTTTTTGCAGGAAAGAGGCATCAAGAGGGAGATTACCACAAGGTACTCTCCAGAACAAAATGGGGTAGCTGAAAGAAGAAATAGACTCATTGTGGAGACAGCTAGGTCTATGCTCAATGAGAAGAAACTACCAAATTATCTTTGGGCAGAGAGTGTATCTACTGCCACATACTTGATCAATAGGTTGCCATCAAAGACACTTGATGGGATGACACCCTATGAGGCTTGGCATGGTAAGAGACCTTCTCTGGATCATTGCAAGATCTTTGGGTGTGTTGCATATGTGCATATTCCCTCACAGGTAAGGGGAAAGCTAGACCCTAAGGCTGAAAAATGTATCTTTATTGGTTATGATTTGAATCAGAAAGGATACAGGTTCTATAACCCCTCAAACAAAGGCTTCAAGGTAAGCAGAGATGTAATCTTTGATGAAAATGATTCATGGTATGATAATGAGTGCAGGAAAGTAAGTTTACCTTATGATATGGAGGAAGACTTTCCAAAGCTTGTCAGGCAAGAACCAAATCAGAATGAGGATACAAGTTCAGATGATGAAGACACCATCAACATTGAAGAATTCAAAGCTTGGAAATCAAAAGGGAAGATGAAGATGAAGCAACTTGAAGACAATCCAGAATCCTCAACTCAAGCTATGAGGAGATCATCAAGGGAAAAGAAGAAACCTATTAGGTATGGTTATGATACTTCACTTGTGACCAAGCACTCTGTATATCTTGCAAAGGACATCTTAAGTGAAGAACCAGGTACATTTGAGGAAGCCATTACTAAATCAGAATGGAAGGAAGCAATGGATGAAGAAATGGAGGCTCTCAAGGAGAGTGATACTTGGGACTTGGTACCCAAGAAGGACTCCATGAAGGTCATAGGATCCAGATGGATCTACAAACTCAAAAGGAACTCAGATGGTTCAATAAGCAGGTACAAAGCTAGGTTGGTGGCCAAGGGTTTTGCACAAACCCAAGGCATTGATTATGAGGAGACATTTTCTCCTGTGGCAAAGATGCCAACTATCAGAATTATTGTGAGTGTAGCTGCATCCAAGAATTGGAACATGTACCAATTGGATGTGAAGAATGCATTCTTGAATGGATGGATTTCAGAGGAAGTCTACATGTCACAACCACCTGGCTATGAAGATCCCAATAAGGTAAATCATGTTTGTAAATTGAAGAAAGCTCTGTATGGATTGAAGCAGGCACCTAGGGCATGGAACTATAGGTTGACAACCTATCTATTGGATCAAGGATTTGTGATGAGTAAAGCAGATACTTCATTGTTTATAAAGAAGAACAATTCAGAGGTAATATACTTGTGTGTCTATGTTGATGACATCATTATTACAGGAAATGATGTTCAAGGAATTAGACACATCAAAAGTCAAATAATGAAGGAATTCAAGATCAATGATCTTGGATTATTGAAATACTTCCTAGGGCTT
>MU260113.1:292500-302500 GCA_020310875.1 Ceratopteris richardii
TCTATCTATCTATCTATCTATCTATCTATCTATCTATCTATCTATCTATCTATCTATCTATCTATCTATCTATCTATCTATCTATCTATCTATCTATCTATCTATCTATCTATCTATCTATCTATCTATCTATCTATCTATCTATCTATCTATCTATCTATCTATCTATCTATCTATCTATCTATCTATCTATCTATCTATCTATCTATCTATCTATCTATCTATCTATCTATCTATCTATCTATCTATCTATCTATCTATTCTATCTATCTATCTATCTATCTATCTATCTATCTATCTATCTATCTATCTATCTATCTATCTATCTATCTATCTATCTATCTATCTATCTATCTATCTATCTATCTATCTACCTATCTATCTATCTATCTATCTTATCTATCTATCTATCTATCTATCTATCTATCTATCTATCTATCTATCTATCTATCTATCTATCTATCTATCTATCTATCTATCTATCTATCTATCTATCTATCTATCTATCTATCTATCTATCTATCTATCTATCTATCTATCTATCTATCTATCTATCTATCTATCTATCTATCTATCTATCTATCTATCTATCTATCTATCTATCTATCTATCTATCTATCTATCTATCTAATTGTCTATCTATCTAAATGTCTATCTATCTATCTATCTATCTATCTATCTATCTATCTATCTATCTATCTATCTATCTATCTATCTATCTATCTATCTATCTATCTATCTATCTATCTATCTATCTATCTATCTATCCATCTATCTATCCATCTATCTATCCATCTATCTATCTATCTATCTATATATCTAACTATCTATCTATCTATCTATCTATCTATCTATCTATCTATCTATCTATCTATCTATCTATCTATCTATCTATCTATCTATCTATCTATCTATCTATCTATCTATCTATCTATCTATCTATCTATCTATCTATCTGTCTGTCTATCTATCTATCTATCTATCTATCTATCTATGTATCTATCTATCTATATATATATATATATATATCTATCTATCTATCTATCTATCTATCTATCTAGCTCTCTCTCTCTCTCTCTCTCTCTCTCTATATATATATATATATATATATATATATATATATATATATATATATATATATATATATATATATATATATATATATATATATATATATATATATATATATATATATATATATATATATATATATATCTGTCTGTCTGTCTATCTGTCTGTCTGTCTGTCTGTCTGTCTGTCTGTCTGTCTATCTATCTATCTATCTATCTATGTATGTTGGTGCAACACAAGCCTTCACATTTGGCCTGGATATCTACGTTGAAGACTATACATGACGCAAAGACCATAGGGACTTATGCCTATGATTTTTTACCTGTTTATCTATTGTAAAAATATAAATGACCTGGCGCATCATTATGCAATCACGCCGAATTGATTGGAAATCGTGAAAAAGCGGTTGATTGTTCGAGAGAATATCTCAATCAATTTTTTAGGTGAGAAATTTTAGGAGATTGATTTGAATTCTAATTCAAGTCATCACTCAATTCCTATAAAAGCTACAAGGGAAAATGTCGCGAGCGGCGCTCCAATAACCCCGAAGCATTACTGTATCAATCACTGAGGTTGTGAGGTCTACTATATAGCCTACACCTCTGAGTACCATTGAGCTATGTTTATCATGCCAATGGGAATGTACATTTACATGATCTAATACAAATACTTACATTCATTTACTCTGTGATTCTCTGAGTCATTATCTTCAAGTCTCTCAACCTTGAAGAAGTATATCTCAGGATCTACTGAACCAAATCAAGCGATTCAAAGCTTGATAGATTCAGCTCTAAGCATATCACAAACACACAAAGTTTTGAAGCAACTTGATTCAGTCAATTTCAAGAAATTACAGTCAAAGTGCTCACTGTTGCAGTTCTTACGGTAAACTAGTAATTTTCCAGTAAAAGAACGAAGTAGATCTTGCAGAGTAATGCAAAGTTTCTTATGAGAGATAGCTCACTCTATAGCTAAACACCTCTTTTTTAGTTGATCAATCTTTCCGGTGGAAAAGATATCTATACACTGCACAAAGTCTGACCGAAAAGAGACTGTCTGAACTAGAGAAGTTTTTTCTTAAACTTTAGAAAAAGCTCTGTTAGTTAAGAGAGTTCATGTGTCACTTACTTACTTCATGTATGTTCACTTGAAGTAATAATAAACAAAATTATAGTTCATTCCGGTACAATTCTGGTACAATTACGGTGACAGTACAGTGGCAGTCTGGTGAAATTTCGGTCCAGTGAAATTTCAGTGAATGTTTAGAAAAGTTAGAGCACTATCTTATATTTTCCGCAAGGCTTAATCCTCATCACATCATCAAGGAGTAGAAACAAAGGAAAAGATCAAAGAGGGCTGGTACAAAGCAGGATTAGCAGTACCAACTCAATCTTCTGAGTGCATCCAACCATCACTCCCAACAATCTATCTATCTATCTATCTATCTATTGATCAATCTATCTATCTATCAATCCATCTATCTATCTATCTATCTATCTATCTATCTATCTATCTATCTATCTATCCATCTATCCATCCATCTATCTAATATATATATATATATATATATATATATATATATATATATATATATATATATATATATATATATATATATATATATATATATATATATATATATATATATATATATATATATAAATATATATATATATATATATATATATATATATATATATATATATATTCAAGAGCGAGTCATAATAAACAAGAACTATGTTGCAAAAGGGGAACTCCCTAATAAAAAATAAAGCAAATTACATCTTTATAGTAGTATACATACATTTCAAAAATCAAGTAAAAACATTCAATTCGTATCCAATTTTTGTACTTTTTTGAAAATTTAGGAGCACAAAATGGGCCCAAAATTAGAATCTATTTGACATGGCATCTCCAAAATCTATTTTATAAATATAAAGTGATAATCAATCTTATATAGAAAATGAAAATTGAATTTGTGTTGGATGGAGGATCTCTGATAGTGATACAAAAATGCAACAAAACATGGGTTATTTATTCAAAGTGCTTTGGAGCAGTTGTGTAAGCACCAAAAATGTCATAGGTTTTCAAATTAGCTCACAACTTTCTTGATCTATGTCTATAGCCCCATCTCCTGTATCCAAAAAAGGGGTTTTTATGGGTTTGCCTTGGTATCGCGTTCACACCGTCGTATTAAATGATCCGGGTCGGTATCGGATGTTGGTGCAGATCAATCACCAATTGAATGATTGAAGACTACAGAATGAAGGATGAGATCAATTCTTGAAGCTTGGAGGAAAGATACATTCAGAGGATATGAGGAATGTACACATATGTACATTAGTATAGTTATAGTTCACTTAGATCTTTGATTAGTCATAGACTTGTACAAATTTCTCTATAAATACCTTGAAAATGTCGAGGCGTGATATGAGAGCATATGAAAGAATAGATGAGTGAGCATAGATGTCAAGAAAGGTGAAGTTAGATGTCATGAGACATGTGAAATGTTAGTTGAGTTTTCCTCTCATCACTCAACTGTATTTTTCTGAGTAATTGAAGAAATATTGCACCCGATCTTTTCGTGTTAGCTCCGTCTGTGTTTGATCATTTGTGAAATCCTTTTGAGGATATCTAAGTTGATAGTTAATAAGTCTTTGACCTGAATTTCAGAGTCTAATTGTAAACAGGCTAGGAGAATTGTGTGTAGGAACATTCATATGTGATGAGTGTTCACAGTTCTCTGAAACAGGCGCAGATTTCGAGTCCAAAGAAATGAGTAGTGCTCAGTGCACAGTGTAAAGTTTTACACATATGATAGCTCAAAATCTAAGTTGAGAGATAAGCTATCTACAGCCAAAAAGATTTGGTAAAACGGGTTCGACATTGTGAGAACCAAAGTTAAGAAGTTAGGGGTGTCAAATCGACTTCTCAGAAGTACAGATTTGGACATAGATAACTTGTGAAGTTGATTTCTCAAGTTATACTAAACCTTTTGAAGAACTTTAACTTGGAGGAGGTGCGCAACTTCTAGGCAACACTCCATACAAAATTTCATAGAAAACTTTACATGTTTGATAGGTCAATGAGAAGAAATTGTGCAGCAGACTTTCTGTGTTTTATCTTCTTCACAGAATCTTTCAACTTTTGATAATTTGGAGGTTGGACTTCTAATTTAGTGAAAGTTTTGACTTACTCTTGATATAGAGGTGTTCTAAATTCAAGAGTAGGTTGTTCTTTTGGAGATTAACACTCTCCATTAGTGGTATCAGAGCAGGAGACATCAAATCAAGGAAAGGAGGATCCCGACTGCTGCAGATTCAAGAAATTCAACAATTGAAGAACTAAAAGGTGAAAGTTTGAAGGCAAAGCTTGAGGAGGAGACCATACAACATCAAGAAGGACAAAAGGAGTCTAATTCAAAGTAAAGGTACATATATTGTTCATAAAGCTTGAAGATTTCAATACACAGGTGGACACAAGATGGGAGATTCTCTACAGATAAAGAAATTGGATAGGGAAAACTATCCTGCATGGTCAATGAGGATGGAAGCTCATCTTATGAGCAAAGATTTAATAGCCTACATCACAGGAGAAGAAGAGAAGCCACAGTTCAGAGATCCTAGTGTTCCAACTAGGGAAGAGTTAGCAGATCTGAAAAATTGGATGAAGAAAGATGCTCAAGCTAGGAGTATTATATATATGGCTGTCAATGATTACTTGTTACCTCACATACGAGGTCTTGAAAGTGCAACTGATATTTGGAATGCTTTGGAGGAGCATTTCCAGAATACTACTAAGTCAAGGAAGGCATCCTTATGGGCAGAATTTACAACCTTCAAGAAGAAGGCCTCTCAATCTATTTCAGACTATGTAACAAGGATGAAAGACATTGCAGATGCATTAGGAGCTATTGATGAAGACATTGAGGAGGATAAATTGGTAAGGCAAATCCTTACAGGTTTGAGAGGTGATGACAAATGGAAGCCATTCATTTTGTCTATAGAATTATCACTTGATCATTTCACTCCTGATTAAAATCAGTTGTTAGGTCATATGCTAACATTTGAGCACGATGTTAAAGGAGATGGTGACAAGAGTACAGGTCATGCAATGTACTCAAAGGACAAGAAGAAGAATAGCAAAGGAAAGCAACAAGCAAATGAAGATGAAGGAACATCTAATCAAGCCAACTTCCTAAGAGGAAGAGGAGGTGGCAAAGGTAGAGGAAGAGGCAGGAATAACAAAGATGGAGGCAAAGCTTGCTGGATTTGTGGTAAGACAAATCACTTAGCTAATGATTGTTGGCATAATAATCAGAGTAATAATGGATATAATCAAAACTATAATTCAAGAGGAAGAGGAGGCAGAAACCAAAGAGGTAATTTCAGAGGCAGAGGTGGTAGGAGTTACTTTGGAAGAAATGCAGGTAGAGGATTCCAAAGTCAACAATACAACAACACCTACTACAATTATGCTTCAGATCAAAAGGAGGATTCAACATTGATAATGAATGCAACTTGTGAAAGCCAGAGTGAAGATCAGAGAGTCTTCTACATTGACTCAGGGTGTAGCAATCACCTGAGTGGTAATATATCTTTGATGACTGATTTGGAGAATAAAGTTTTTAATCATGTTGTTCAAACAGGTGACAACACAAAGCACAATGTGAAGTCAATTGGATCAGTGAAGGCCAAGGATGGTAGTACCTTATTGAGTAAGGTCTTGTATGTTCCTACAATTCCTAAGAATTTGATAAGTGTAGGACAAATTGTTGAAAAGGGATATGAAGTAAGGTTCACTAATGATGGAGTATATGTGGAAGACCCTAGCCAAGGGTATAAACAGATTATTTCAGGGGAAAAGAAGGAAGATTATTTACATTGAAGATTCAAGGCAATATTGGTCATGCCATGTTCACATATGGAGGACATAAGATCTCTGAGTTAGATCTTTGGCACAAGAGGCTTGGACATTTCAATGAAAGAGGTATTAAGGACATGATTAACAATGGTTCAGTGCTTGGTTTGCCTAATGTTGCAGGTCAACATATGACATACAGATGTGAGCCATGTCAATTAGGTAAGGCCCATAAGCTTTCCTACTCCAAGCATGGTTTTATGTACTCAGAGAAGCTTGAATTGGTACACATAGATGTGTGGGGACCATCAAAGGATTTCAGTATAAATGGGTCAAGGTATTATGTGATTTATGTTGATGATGCTACTAGATGGATCACTATTTATGTGATCAAAGATAAGTCAAAAGTGTTTAATACATTTAAACACTATCATGCATATGCAGAACAAATTACAGGTCATAAGTTGAAGAGATTAAGGTCAGATGGAGGGGGAGAGTATTTCTCTAATAAGTTTAGTGATTACTTGTGGAATGCAGGTATAAAAAGGGAAGTTACTTGCAGGTACTCTCCTCAACAAAATGGTGTAGCAGAAAGGAGAAATAGAACACTTGTTGAGTTTGCAAGATCCATGATGAAGGAGAAAAATTGCCCTAATTATTTGTGGGCTGAGGCTGTAAATACAGCTACTTATTTGGTCAATAGGCTACCATGTAAAGCCTTGCAGGGTATGACACCATATGAGGCTTGGTGGGGTAAGAGACCTACCTTGGATCATTGTAGAGTTTTTGGATGTGTGGCATATGCATATGTGCCATCACAATTAAGGCACAAGTTGGAGCCTAAAGCTGAAAAATATGTTTTCATTGGTTATGATGATAAGCAGATGGGCTATAGATTGTGGAGTCTATCTACAAAACAATTCATGGTTTCTAAAGATGTTACATTTGATGAGCAAAGTACTTGGTATGCAGGTACAGTCAATATCAATACAGGTGATGAAGAAGAAGTGAGCCAAAGGAAAGGTAAATCAAAGGTTCAAATATTTGATGAACAAGAGAATAATGAAGTGCAGGTTGAAGTGGAAGAAACACCAAGATTTGATCCTGAATATGAAGAACCAGAAACCTCAAGAAGTGGAGAAATTAGGAGGTCTACAAGGAACAAATGGCAACCTACAAGGTATAGCTATGATACTTCATTTTTGGCCACGAAAGATTATGCTTATATGATGAAAACAGATGAAAACCCTTCTACATATGAAGAGGCAAAAGGTAAGGAAAAATGGGAGAAAGCTATGCAGGAAGAATATGATGCACTATTGGAGAATCAAACATGGGATTTGGTTCCAAAGCCAAATAGTCAGAAAATTATTGGATGCAAGTGGGTTTACAAGACCAAGAGGTTTGCATATGGAAGTGTGTCTAGATACAAAGCTAGACTTGTTGTCAAAGGGTTTGCTCACACTTATGGTGTTGACTATGATGAGACTTATAGTCCTGTGGCAAAGATGACAACCATCAGGACACTTATAGCTCTTGTTGCATGTAAAGGTTGGAAGTTATGTCAACTTGATGTGAAAAATGCTTTTTTGAATGGTTATATTTCAGATGATGTGTTCATGGAGCAACCTCAAGGGTTCAGAGATAAAAGGTATCCAGATCATGTGTGCAAGCTCAAGAGAGCTTTGTATGGCTTGAAGCAGGCCACAAGGGCATGGAACTATAGACTTGTAAAGTTCTTGAAAGAACTTGGATTTCAGGTGTGTAAAGCAGATAGTAGCTTGCTTGTCAAAGCAAGTGATAATGGTTTCATATACATGTGCATATATGTTGATGATATAATCCTTACAGGTATAGATGAAGAAGGAATACAAAGACTCAAGAAGCAAATGGAAAAGGAGTTCAAAATAAGTGACTTGGGAGACTTGTCATACTTCTTGGGCATGGAGATTACATATACTCAACATGGAGTATTTGTGACCCAACAAAGGTATTTGAAGAACTTGTTAATCAAGTTTAAAATGGATGATTGCAGGGTAGCACCTACACCAATGGAGGTGAATCATAAATTGAGTAAGTTTGGAGGTGAAGAATTCAAGGACATGAGACAATATCAGAGTTTGGTTGGTAGTCTTATCTATGCTACTCTAACTAGACCTGATTTATCATATGCAGTAGGGGTTTTGTCTCAATTCATGCATTGCCCAAGGAAAGAACATTGGATTGCAGGTCAAAGAGTGTTGAGGTACATTAAGGGTACACTCAATGAAGGTTTGTATTATGGGTTCACCTCAGATACAAATATCAAAATTTATAGTGATGCAGATTGGGCAGGTAATCCAGATGATAGAAGATCAACTTTTGGATACATGTGTTATGTGGGAGATAAACTTATCTCATGGTGTTCCAAGAAGCAACATACAGTTGCTTTGTCTTCTACAGAAGCAGAGTACAAAGGCATGGTTGAAGCTGCAAAGGAAGTAATTTGGCTCAAGACTTTGATGAAGAGTTTTGACATTGTGCATGGGGTACCAATTATATATTGAGATAACATGAGTTCATTGTATTTAGCTGCTAATCCTCCTTTTCATGCCAGGACCAAACACATTGAGATACAGTATCACTTTCTTAGAGAGAAGGTGATGGATAAAGAGATTGAAGTCATACATACTTCAACTAAAGATCAAATAGCTGATATGCTTACAAAGAGCTTGGATGGACCAAAGCTACATAAGTTTAAAGACATGGCAGGTATAAAGAAGAAAAGAGAAACCTCAATTGATGATTGAGGGGGAGCTGTTGGTGCATATCAATCACCAATTGAATGATTGAAGACTAAAGAATGAAGGATGAGATCAATTCTTGAAGCTTGGAGGAAAGATACATTCAGAGGATATGAGGAATGTACACATATGTACATTAGTATAGTTAAAGTTCACTTAGATCTTTGATTAGTCATAGACTTGTACAAATTTCTCTATAAATACCTTGAAAATGTCGAGGCGTGATATGAGAGCATATGAAAGAATAGATGAGTGAGCATAGATGTCAAGAAAGGTGAAGTTAGATGTCATGAGACATGTGAAATGTTAGTTGAGTTTTCCTCTCATCACTCAACTGTATTTTTCTGAGTAATTGAAGAAATATTGCGCCCGATCTTTTCGTGTTAGCTCCATCTGTGTTTGATCATTTGTGAAATCCTTTTGAGGATATCTAAGTTGATAGTTAATAAGTCTTTGACCTGAATTTCAGAGTCTAATTGTAAACAGGCTAGGAGAATTGTGTGTAGGAACATTCATATGTGATGAGTGTTCACAGTTCTCTGAAACAGGCGCAGATTTCGAGTCCAAAGAAATGAGTAGTGCTCAGTGCACAGTGTAAAGTTTTACACATATGATAGCTCAAAATCTAAGTTGAGAGATAAGCTATCTACAGCCAAAAGGATTTGGTAAAACGTGTTCGACATTGTGAGAACCAAAGTTAAGAAGTTAGGGGTGTCAAATCGACTTCTCAGAAGTACAGATTTGGACATAGATAACTTGTGAAGTTGATTTCTCAAGTTATACTAAACCTTTTGAAGAACTTTAACTTGGAGGAGGTGCGCAACTTCTAGGCGACACTCCATACAAAATTTCATAAAAAACTTTACATGTTTGATAGGTCAATGAGAAGAAATTGTGCAGCAGACTTTCTGTGTTTTATCTTCTTCACAGAATCTTTCAACTTTTGATAATTTGGAGGTTGGACTTCTAATTTAGTGAAAGTTTTGACTTACTCTTGATATAGAGGTGTTCTAAATTCAAGAGTAGGTTGTTCTTTTGGAGATTAACACTCTCCATCATCGGATGCATCTCATTCAGTCTGAGAGAGTTGAGAACTCTCTTTTTCTTCTTCTATATCAACAAGAGCTCTATCCTCATCCAAGTACATACTAAATTCTATAGGATCATGCAGAGATCTTCTTGTTTGCCTATGATTAGACTTCCCACATACATGTGGGAGCTTTTGATTTATCATAATAATGGTTGCTTTCTTCAAGTTCCTTGTTTTTGTCAAGGAAAAATCATTA
>MU260113.1:310000-320000 GCA_020310875.1 Ceratopteris richardii
ATATGTACATGTAAATATGTATGCATGTATATATATGTTTATGTGTGCATGTAGGCATGTATATGTGATGTGTACATGTATATATGTATATATGTCTATGTGTAAATGTGTACATGTAAATATGTTAGTATGTATATATATATATTTATGTGTTCATTTAGGCATGTATGTGTGATGCATAATATATCTACTCCATTTTATATTTATGTATCCTATCTACATGATGTGTATATATATTTATATATATTATGATCCTCGTTGATTTGAGTAGCTATATATAGAGGCATAAGGTTGGGAGGAGAGACATCTCTCTAGTAGGACGTCGGAGGAATAGATGCAATGTGTACATATACTTCAAACATATGGCTAAAAGGTTGAATTAGAGTTTTTAAATTAGGGGTTTTAAAACCCTAATATCCAAATTAGTGTTTTCAATTTAGGATTTTTGAAATAGGATTTATTTATTTATTTAATTATTTATGTGTATGCATGTGTTGTGTATGCATGTGTTGTGTATGTATGTGTATCTATATGTGCATATGCATGTGTTGTGTGTGTATATATGCATGTGTATATGTATATATGCATGTGTATATGTATATATGCATGTGTATATGTATATATGCATGTAAATAGGATTATATGAGTCTATGTGTGTGTACATATGATTATGCATGTGTATGTGTATGTGAGTATGTGTACGTGTATGTGAGTATGTGTATGTATCTATGTGTATTCATTATATGTGTGTAATTGCATGCATGTGTATGTGTGTCTAAAAATGTGCATGTATGTGTGTGTATGTATAAATGTGCATGTATATGTATATGTGTGTAAATGTGCATGTATGATGTATATGTGTGTGTATGCCTCTAGTCTCACTCTTTTCTCTCTCTCTCTCTCTCATATACATACATACATGCATAAACACACATACTCATATCCACATATTTATACATAAAAGCAGTGCATACCGTGCATTATCGCGACGATGAGCCATAAGTGTCCACATCTCTTTTAGACACCACTTAAGTGACCATCCTCTCCCAAGCTCTGTCTCAAGTGAACTAAGTACGTATTTTTTATCCCTCTCATCATGCTCACTACAAAAAAAAACCATAATGTAAATAAAACATAAGATATTTATTTCAATTTATATGTAAAATTTTTACTTACTTCCATGGTAAGTGGACAAAGAGCAGGTAAGAGTCGCATAGTGCCCGCATCCTTCTCTTGAAGTCCAATCCATTCCCTATGTACACAATGTTCCCCTCTAGTTCTATATCGCACTCTAGTCCTAAGGTGCCTATGCATGTCCTCATAGGCAACCCTGCTCTGCTATCATGTGCCGGAGGTGGTATAGGTTTCCTAAAATTAGATAGATAAAAATAAATAAAAATATGTGTTATAATATCATTAAAAAAGTTTATGAAAAAAAAACATACCTATGAGCAAATAGCTCTCTTCCTGCATGTGGAGCTGCAGAAGAGCCCTCGCCTGATTGCTGGGTAAGCATCTGGATCGTATAGTCCAGCTCCTCATCAGACATCTCTGAGTAATCACGCATTATGGCCCCTGGAGTATCAGACGGAACTCTTGCTCTCATAAGACTTTTTATGAGAGTGAGTTTCACCTTTCTCTCTCTACTAGGATCCATAATACCTAACATATAAAACAAAATGGTTAGAAATCAATATATATATATATGTGTGTACATATGTATGTGTGTATGCATTAAGTATGTGTATGTATGCATGTGTGTGTGTATGTGTGTGTGTATGTGTATGCATGTGTATGTGTGTGTATGCATCATTATGTGTGTATGTGTGTATGTGTGTGTATGTGTCTATGTGTGTATGTGTATGCATGTATGTATGCATATGTGTGTATGTGTGTATATGCATTATGTATGCATATGTGTGTGTATGCATTATGTATGTGTATGTATCCATGTATGTATGTATGTATGTACGTATGCATATGCATATGCATTATGTATGTATATATATGCATGTATGTGTATGCGTGAGTATGTCTCCCTATGTGTGTGTATGCATATATGTGTGTATGTGTGTATGTGTGTGTGTACATGTGTTTGTATGTGTGTATGCATGTGTATGTGTATGCATCATTATGTGTGTATGTGTCTATGTGTGTTTGTAAGTGTGTATATGTGTGTGTGTGTCTATGTGTATGTATGTGTGTCTATGAGTGTGTATGTGTTTATGTGTATGTATGTATCTATGTGTGTATGTGTCTATGTGTGTATGTGTATGCATGTATGTATGCATATGTGTGTTTATGCATGTGTATGTGTGTGTATGCATCATTATGTGTGTATGTGTCTATGTGTGTATGTGTGTGTGTACATGTGTGTGTGTATCCATGTGTATGTGTGTGTGTCTATGAGTGTGTATGTGTTTATGTGTATGTATGTATCTATGTGTGTGTATGTGTCTATGTGTGTATGTGTATGCATGTATGTATGCATATGTGTGTGTATGCATATGCATCATTATGCGTGTATGTGTCTATGTGTGTATGTTTGTGTGTGTGTGTATATGTGTGTGTGTGTATGTGTCTATGTGTATGTGTCGCTATGTGTCTATGAGTGTGTATGTGTTTATGTATGTAAATGTGTCTATGTGTGTGTATGTGTCTATGTGTGTATGTGTATGCATGTATGTATGCATATGTGTGTATGTGTGTGTATGCATTATGTATGCATATGTGTGTGTATGCATTATGTATGTGTATGTAAGCATGTGCATTATGTATGCATGTAAGTATGTATGTATGCATATGTGTGTATGTGTGTGTATGCATTATGTATGCATATGTGTGTGTATGCATTATGTATGTGTATGTAAGCATGTGCATTATGTATGCATGTAAGTATGTATGTATGCATATGCATATGCATTATGTATGCATATCTATGCATGTATGTGTATGTGTGTGTATGTCTCTCTATGTGTATGTATGCATATATGTGTGTGTATATGTGTCTGTATGTGTGTATGCATGTGTAGTATGCATCATTATGTGTGTATGTGTGTGTGTGTCTCTATGTATATATGTGTGTATCTATGAGTATGTATGTGTTTATGTGTGTGTATGTGTCTATGTGTGTATGTGTCTATGTGTGTATGTGTCTATGTGTGTGTATGTATCTATGCATGTGCATTATGTATGCATATGTGTGTATTTGTGTGTATGCATTATGTATGCATATGTGTGTGTATGCATTACGTATGTGTATGTAAGCATGTGCATTATGTATGCATGTAAGTATCTATGTATGCATATGCATATGCATTATGTATGCATATGTATGCATGTATGTGTATGTGTGTGTATGCCTCTCTATGTGTGTGTATCCATATATGTGTGTGTATATGTGTCTGTATGTGTGTATGCATGTGAACTATGCATCATTATGTGTGTATGTGTGTGTATATGTGTGTGTATGTGTGTGTGTCTATGTGTATATGTGTGTATCTATGAGTATGTATGTGTTTATGTGTGTGTATGTGTGTATATGTCTATGTGTGTACGTGTCTATGTGTGTGTATGTATCTATGCATGTGGATTATGTATGCATGTAAGTATGTATGTACATTGTATGCATATGCATATGCATTATGTATGCATATGTATGCATGTATGTGTATATGAGTGTATGTCTCTCTATGTCTGTGTATGCATATATGTGTGTGTATGTGTGTGTATATGTGTCTGTATGTGTGTATGCATGTGTATGTGTGTGTATGCATGTGTATGTGTGTATGTGTCTATGTGTGTATGTGTGTGTGTATGTGTGTGTGTGTATATGTGTGTATGTGTGTGTGTCTATGTGTATGTGTGTGTATCTATGAGTGTGTATGTGTTTATGTGTGTATCTGTCTATGTGTGTGTATGTGTCTATGTGTGTGTATGTGTCTATGTGTGTATGTGTATGCATGTATGTATGCATATGTATGTGTATGCATGTGTATGTGTGTGTATGCATCATTATGTGTTCATGTGTCTATGTGTGTATGTGTTTGTGTATATGTGTGTGTGTATGTGTGTGTGTCTATGTGTATGTGTCGCTACGCGTCTATGAGTGTGTATGTGTTTATGTGTGTGTATGTGTCTATGTGTGTGTATGTGACTATGTGTGTGTATGTGTCTATGTGTGTATGTGTATGCATGTATGTATGCATAGGTGTGTGTATGTGTGTGTATGCATTATGTATGCATATGTGTGTGTATGCATTATGTATGTGTATGTATGCATGTAAGTATGTATGTATGCATATGCATATGCATTATGTATGCATGTATGTGTATGTGTGTGTATGTCTCTCTATGTGTGTGTATGCATATATGTGTGTGTATGTGTGTATGTGTGTATGCGTGTATGTGTGTGTGTATATGTGTGTCTAAGTGTGTATGCATGTGTATGTGTGTGAATGCATCATAATGCCTGTATGTTTCTATGTGTGTATGTGTGTGTGTATATGTGTGTGTATGTGTGTGCGTGTCTATGTGTATGTGTGTGTGTTTGAGTGTGTATGTGTTTATGTGTGTGTATGTGTCTATGTGTGTGTATGTGTCTATGTGTGTATGTGTATGCATGTATGTATGCATATGTGTGTGTATATGTGTGTATGCATTATGTATGCATATGTGTGTGTATGTGTGTGTATGTGTTTATGTGTGTGTATGTGTCTATGTGTGTGTATGTGTATGCATATGTGTGTGTATGTGTATGCATGTATGTATGCATGTGTGTGTATGTGTGTGTATGTGTTTATGTGTGTGTATGTGTCTATGTGTGTGTATGTGTCTATGTGTGCATATGTGTGTGTATGCATGTAAGTATGTATGTATGTACTCATATGCATATGAATTATGTATGCATATGTGTGTGTATGCATGTAAGTATGTATGGACGTACACATATGCATATGCATTATGTATGCATGTATGTGTATGTGTGTGCATGTCTCTCTATGTGTGTGTGTATGCATATATGTGTGTGTATGTGTGTATGCGTGTGTGTATGTGTGTGTGTATGTGTGTGTGTATGTGTGTGTGTGTATGTGTGTGTATATGTGTGTATGTGTGTATGTGTGTATGTGTGTATGTGTGTGTATATGTGTGTGTATATGTGTGTGCATGTGTATGCATTATGTGTGCATGTGTGTATGCAACATTATTTGTGTATGTGTGTATATGTGTGTGTATTTGTGTGTATGTGTGTGTGTCTATGTGTATGTCTGTGTGTGTCTATGTGTGTATATGTGTGTGTGTATGCATATGTATTGTTGGTGCAAGACAAGCCTACACACATTGGCTTGGAACCTTGGACTCATGGAAGATTAGCATGGACAAAGATTTATCAAGGCTTCACTTGAACCAAAACTCACATGAACATATGCTTATAAATTCTTACCTCTTTTACTCCTTGTAAAAGTCTATTTTGACTTGGCATTTATTTGTAATCACTTGAAGTCATTCAACTACCTCATTAGTCGTGGAAAAGAGAATAGTTAAGTGGAGAGAATATCTCCCTACTTTTAGAGGAGAGATTCTAGGGAGCCTTAGTTTGAATTTCAAATTCAAATGATCAAAAATTCCTATAAAAGATGATTTGAAAAGTCGCGGTCAGTTCAGTCACTTTAGCTCACTCCCCGAGGCATTTCTTCATTGTAACTGAGTGTGTGTTAGTGCTACTCCATAGCCTACACCACTACACCTCAATTAGCTATGCTTGTCATGCTATTGAGCTTGTACAAACTTATCAATCAATAGATATACACACATTTATCATTTCTGGTTCTCTGTGTTAACTTATCCAAGTCTGTCAACTTCAAAGGAGCATATCTCAGGATCTACTGAACCAAATCAAGAGATCTATAGCTCATTGGAACCAGCTTAAAGTCTACTACAAGCATACAAAAGCTCAGAGGATTTCATTCAGCCATTTGGGAGAAATACGCTTCTAAGTGCACACTGGTCTGTGTCTGCAGAGTTCCTAAAAAGTCGGGGGTAACTAGAAGTTTGCTAAATTTATTTCTCAGTGCATAGTTTATCAATTGAAGTGATTCCACTTGTGATTGGTAGCTTACTAAGGTACTTTAATACTTCCAAAAGGAATTGTTCCAATTTTAAGTGTGCTGGACACACTGAGTAAAAGTCTGAGCAGGTATCACTACAGGAATAGAAAGTTTTTTCTTGAGTCTTGAAGTACCAAGTTATCTGTTTTGGTTTGATCATTACCCAAACCATTTTCAAAGTACATATATGGTTTCTTTGTGTCATTTGGAAGCTAAGCAAGTGTACTAAGCATATCTGAAGAGAAAAGAGGGCAGGTGTGAAGCAGGTTTTGCAGCACCAACTGATTTCCTGAGTGCATCCATCCATCACTCTCAACAGTGGTATCAGAGCAAATAAGGTAATCATGGGTGATGGTTTTCCTTCATTAATTGACAAATTGGACAGAAATAATTACCAGGCTTGGTCATTGAGAATGAAGACCTATCTACAAGGGAGAAGTCTATTTGGATACATATCAGGAGATGAGGAGTTGCCCTCATTCAAGACTAGAGGACTACCTACAAAGGATGAACATGAAAGGCTCAACCAATGGTGTGCAAAGGATGCTTTGGCAAGGTCTTATCTTTTAAACTCTATATCTGACTTTCTTTTACCTCATGTAAGGAACTGTAAGACTTCCCAAGAGACTTGGGAAACCTTGTCAAATTATTTTTCTTCCAATACAAGGGCTAGGAAGAATCAATTATGGATAGAATTCACAACCCTTAGGAAGCAGCCCAAGCAATCAGTCTCAGAGTATGTAACAAAGATTAAAGATGTGGCAGACCAACTAGCAAGCATTGGAGAGGAAATTGAAGAGGAGCAAATAGTCAGACAAGTGACAAATGGACTCAAGGCAGATGATAAGTGGGAAAGTTTCACCACTGCAATGGACCTCTATATGGACATGCATACCCCTGATCTCACAACACTCATGGGCCAACTATTTACAGATGAAGCAAAGTTTACAAAGGCTGGAGATCAATCAAAAGGTAATAACCCCTCTGCTCTCTATACTGATAAGAAGGTTAAAGATAAAGGCAAGAAGAAACAGGATGAAGAAGGCTCTACCTCTCAAGCTAATTATGCAGGGAGAGGTAGGTCATCAAGAGGAAGAGGCAGAGGAGGTAAGTCAGGTAGGGGGAGACCCTACAACTCATCACCTTGCAACATCTGTGGATTGTCCAATCATACCACAGATGAATGCTACAAGAATTACAAGAATCAGAGAGGAAGAGGCTACTCAAGAGGTGGATACTCTCAAGGGAGAGGCAGATTCAACCAACATCAAAGCTACAATGGATACAACAACCAATACAACAACAACTACAACAACAACCACAATGGAAACTACCAAGGTGGATTCAAAAATAGAAGAGACTACAACAACTACACAGAGGAGCAAGATGACTCCTTATTGATCATGAATATGACCTCCAAGATAGGTACAAATGATGATCATTTATTTTACATTGACTCAGGATGTTCTAACCATGTAGCTGGCAATGTGGCACTACTTTCTGATTTGGAAGAGCCCAAGGGCAAACATCAGGTACAAACAGGTGATGACACTAAACACTCTGTTGTCAAAGTTGGAAATGTGAAGACATGTGATGGTAACCAGAACCTATTGAGCAGGGTACTCTATGTACCAACCATCACTAAGAATCTAATGAGTGTTGGTCAGATTGTGGAGAAAGGTTTGCAGGTCAGATTCACACAACATGGAGCATATGTGGAGGATCCAAAACATGGATTCAGAAGGATAGCCAAAGGGGAGAAATCAGGTAGATTGTTTACATTTGAGCTAGAAGACACAAAAAATATTGCTTTGTATAATTATAAGGATCAGGCACTTTCAGAGTTAGAGATATGGCACAAGAGATTAGGGCACATAGGTGAAAGGACTCTAAAGCAAATGTGCAGGGATCAATGTGTGCTTGGGATACCTAATGTATCCAAGCAACACATGATTTACAAATGTGGATCATGTCAATTTGGTAAGTCTCACAGATTACCCTACTCAAGGAAAGGTTTCATGCATGAAGACTACCTAGACTTGGTACACACAGATGTTTGGGGACCTAGCAAGGATCCTTCCATTTCTGGTTCAAGGTATTATGTGTCCTTCATTGATGACTATAGCAGGTGGACCATTCTATACTTTATGAAGCATAAGGATGAAGTGTTTAATTGTTTCAAGAGGTATCTTGCACTTGTTGAAAATCAAACAGGTAGAAGCTTGAAGAGGCTAAGGTCAGATGGTGGAGGAGAGTACTTCTCCAATGAGTTTGAAGATTTCTTGCAGGAAAGAGGCATCAAAAGGGAGATCACTACAAGGTACTCACCTGAACAAAATGGGGTAGCAGAAAGAAGGAATAGACTTATAGTAGAAACAGCTAGGTCTATGCTTAATGAGAAAAAGTTGCCAAATTATCTATGGGCAGAGAGTGTATCCACTGCCACTTATCTCATCAATAGGTTGCCATCCAAATCACTTGATGGCATGACACCATATGAAGCTTGGCATGGTAAGAGACCCTCTCTGGATCATTGTAAAATCTTTGGTTGTGTAGCATATGTGCATATTCCCTCATAGGTAAGAGGAAAGCTAGACCCTAAGGCTGAAAAATGTATCTTCATTGGTTATGATTTGAACCAAAAGGGATACAGATTCTACAACCCAACAAACAAAGGCTTCAAGGTAAGCAGAGATGTCATATTTGATGAAAATGATTCTTGGTATGAGAATGAATGCAGGAAAGTGAGTCTACCCTATGACATGGAAGAAGATTTTCCAAAGCTTACCAAGGAAGAGCCAACTCAGCAAGAAGATTCAAGCTCAGATGATGATACAATAAACCTTGAAGAGTTCAAGGCTTGGAAGTCCAAAGGAAAGATGAAGATGAAGCAATTAGAGGATAAGCCAGAAACTTCTACTCAAGCAATGAGGAGATCTCAAAGAGAAAAAAAGAAGCCTATCAGATTTGGGTATGACACATCACTTGTAACTAAACATTCTGTATATCTTGCAAAAGACTTGTTGAATGAAGAACCAGGTACCTATGAAGAAGCAATCACTAAACCAGAATGGAGAGAAGTCATGGATGAAGAGATAGAAGCTCTCAAGGAAAGTGACACTTGGGAATTGGTACCCAAGAAAGACTCTATGAAGGTGATAGGATCCAGATGGATCTACAAACTAAAGAAGAACTCAGATGGAACAATAAACAGGTACAAAGCTAGGTTGGTAGCCAAGGGTTTTGCACAAACCGAAGGCATTGATTATGAGGAGACATTTTCTCCTGTGGCCAAGATGCCAACTATCAGAGTATTGGTGAGTGTAGCTGCATCCAAGAATTGGAACATGTACCAATTGGATGTGAAGAATGCATTCTTGAATGGATGGATATCTGAAGAAGTCTACATGTCACAACCACCTGGCTATGAAGATCCAAATAAGGTACACTATGTTTGTAAATTAAAGAAGGCTCTGTATGGTTTAAAGCAGGCACCTAGAGCATGGAATTACAGATTGACCACCTACCTCCAAGACCAAGGATTTGTGATGAGCAAAGCAGACACCTCTATTCATAAAGAGAAGTAGTACAGAGGTAATCTACTTATGTGTTTATGTTGATGACATCATCATTACATGCAATGATGTCAATGGGATTAGACATATCAAAGGACAGATGATGAAAGAATTCAAGATTAGTGATCTTGGATTGTTAAAGTATTTCCTAGGTCTTGAATTGATCTATACAAATACAGGTATCTACATCACTCAAAAGAAGTATGTACAGGATATGGTCAAGAAGTTTGGCTTGCAGGATGCTAAGGTATCTACTACTCCACTGGAGGTTAACCAAAAGCTAAGTGCTCATGAAGGAGAAGAAATCAAAGACATTAC
>MU260113.1:327500-337500 GCA_020310875.1 Ceratopteris richardii
TAAATATATATAATTAAATATATAAAATTAAATATATAAAAATAGGATTACGTAAGGAAAAAAATCTGAATATATAAATAAATATATATATAAAATAAGATAATTATATACATAAATAAATATAAAAAGAACTAGTGTTTTAAATAATTTAATTAAATATTTATAATTAAATATACAAAATTAAATATATAAAAATAGGATTACGTAAGGAAAAAAAATCTGAATATATAAATAAATATATATATAAAATAAGATAATTATATACATAAATAAATATAAAAAGAACTAGTGTTTTAAATAATTTAATTAAAAATATATATAATTAAATATATAAAAATAGGATTACGTAAGAAAAAAAAATCTGAATATATGAATAAATACATATATAAAATAAGATAATTATATACATAAATAAATATAAAAGGAACTAGTGTTTTAAATAATTTAATTAAATATATATAATTAAATATATAAAATTAAATATATAAAAATAGGATTACGTAAGAAAAAAAATCTGAATATAATTAATATATATATAAAATAAGATAATTATATACATAAATAAATATAGAAAGAACTAGTGTTTTAAATTATTTAATTAAATATAATTAAGTAAAGGAAAAATCTGAATATATAAATAAATATATAAATACACAAACACACATACTTATATACCTATCTATATTCACATATATATACATATACACATATATATACACATGCATACATATATATACATGTTTTAGTTCTAGGTCATTTGGATTAGGGTTTTAGGGCTTTAACACGTACATAACATATATACACATGTACACATACACATATAATACATGTATATACACATGTGTATAGAAATATACATAATTTAGGTCTAGATCTTTAAAATTAGGGTTTTAGGGTTTAGGCATACATATAACTTAATTAAGAGGAAATAAATATGAATAAATAAATAAATAAGAGGATCAATCAAGAGAAAATCCGAATATATAGATAAAATAGGATAGCTATATAGATTAGGGTTTTAAAACTAGGATTTTAAGTTTTTTTAGGTATTTAAGTATTTAGGTCTTTAAGAGTTATATTTTTAGGTTTAATTAAAAAACAAATGTTCTAAAATGTCCATATTGTAGCAGATGGCTTCTTTGGATCCTGAAGAGAGAATGGCATGTCCTTGCACACAGTGCAAGTATCAAATTTATTGGAAACGACGGATTTGTACTGCACATGTAAGAGAGTATGGATCCTTTGATAGGAGTCGACTGGAAAACCTATGCTATCATTCGCATGGTCCCCCAGGTGAGCAGATGGACCCAAACGACATTGCACCGATAACATCTCGTGGACAAAAGAGAGCAAAAAAGGACTTAGACGTAGAAGCAAGCACTAATAATATTACATAGAATGAACATATGGAAGAGATGCTTGAAGCATTTTATGAGATGGACGAAGATCATGATGGTGAAGAAGGTGTCGACGAGAGTTTCATGGACACAACAGAAATTCCATGATCAGAAGTTGATGAAGAATATGAAAACATGCAAAGATTAGCTCGTTTACCACTTTAAAATGGAGCAAAGATATCTGTACTACGTGCTTCACTCGCGATGCTCAATCTGCAATCCATTTATGGATGGTCAGATAGTAGTGTCACTGAATTTTTCACGTAAGTGGAGAACAAATTGGCTTTCATTGTTGTATCACAATAACTTCATTTACTAATATCATTTAAATTGCTTATTGCAGGCTTCTTAAAGATCAAATTTTGCCAGAGGGCAATGATATGCCTCCAACACGTGGAGATGCGAAAAAGCTTTTACAGTCCATTGGAATGGATTATACAAAAATTCATGCTTGTCCGAATGAGTGCAACGGATGTTTTGTCGCCCGCTTCTACTCCTAGGACGAGTACCTCAGATGTAGCTACGCCACGCAGCACACCATGCAGTACACCACGTAGTACACCACGCAGTACACCACGTACACCTTGGGGTGCTCATGACCATGATGACTCCAAGGTGTATAGTATCCGAGATGGAGCTCCGGTGATGGATGCGGCTGGCAAAGGTATGCGTGCACGCATACGACAGCTTTGCTCCATCCAGTTTGGACACTCCATCATGCTGAAATGGAGTGAAAAGGATAAAGATCGGAAGAATTATATTACACAGATGATTTACCAGGAGTTTCGACCAGCCGATGGATAGTCGATTGTCAATTCAGAGTGGATTCTGCATACCGCACGTGAGGTCATGTCGCATCGACGATCCGAGGCTCGTGATGCATTCAGAGAAGGCTTACCAAAGCCTGTGTGGTTAGATGCTGAGGAGTGGGACATGATTCATGATGAGCAGTAGGAGACTCCTGATCGATTTTGCCAATTGCGAAATGCCGCAGCCACACGTCTAGACACTATTGGACCGTCACATTTGGGCAGCGGCGGATATGACACGATGCATCATGAGTTTGTAAGTACCATTTCATTTATTGAATTTATTTGTGTTAAATTTCTCATATATATTTCTCTAATCTTTTTATATTTGTTTCAGGAGTTGGCAATGGGTCGTCCTCCAACACGAACGGAGGAGTCTTATGGATATAGTCATGGGTTGACTGCACTATTGCAGGACTTGGAGGGACGCGGTGCGGTAGTTTCATGGGAGCGTTTGCGATGAGGTAATTAATTTATAAACTTGGTTTTTACTTGTTTGTAATTTTCATGTGAATTTATCTCATTCCATTAATGTTCTTTGTTGCAAGACTGTTGATATGGAACGTTCTTTGCATGTGTATGGCAGTGGAAGACCAATATTTTGTATTTGATTTTCATATGGCAATACATTGCTTTGCCACATTTTGTAAAAGCATTATATATGACAGTGGTTTGCCACACTCTTGTACATGCTTCATTATTGAAATATATAACTTCTTTTGTACATGGTTCATTGTTCATTCTGATTATCGATCTCTTTTGTGTACAATAATACTCTGTTTCATGAAATCATATTTTGGTTGTCATTAGAGTACACATCACATGTACTCGGTTTTTCTTGGGCAGAGTGTATTGTCTTTTGTTCAACAACATCATGGTAATGTTTCTGTAGCAAAAGACAAAACATTATGCCCAAAAAAAATTTTGCAGGTATGGTCGTCGGTATAAGCGACGGTACTCCCAGTAGTGTCATTGGAATAACCGTCAGTACACCTAGGAGGCGATGCAGCAGAAGCCGATTACCGACGCATATACCGATGTTTATACCGACGCAAATACCGATGCTTTTACCGACGTCTACACTGATGCCTATACCGACTCTTTGGTACCGACGCGAAAACCGACCTTTACACCGACGTCGCGGAAAATAAAGCCGCGTTCATTTTCCTCGGTAAAAACCTCGGTATACCATCGATCTGTTGTAGTGAAGGTGGCATTTTGGTCAACTGGTTGACCGAAATCTCCAGAGTCAAAACTACTAATTGAAATTTGGTGATGACAGACACCCTGAAGCATCGCGACGTCACAATTACTGAATCTACGGACATTCCAACTGTACTCATTGTCATATGCACTCCCAGGGCCAACCGAACCATCTTAATGGATATATCGAACAAATATTTGAGGCGAATCCTTCCCATAGGCGAAACTACGGGTGACACCCATCTTGGCAGGTGAAATAGACGGCAGTTGATGTATTAGCTGTTGCGGAATCAAAGGACAATTGGATCCGGCACACATTCAGAATCAACCTTCTCCCGTTTCTGGAGTATATAAGCGGCGGCGTTCCACGACTAAAGGGGGGGGAAGGAGAAGGAAGAAAGTAGAAGCCAAAGAGGGAAGAAAGTAGAAGACAAAGAAGAAAGAAAGTAGAAGAAGGGAGAGAGAAGTTGGAGGAGACGGTTGCTGCACAGCAGTGAGGACAAAGGGAACTGAGGGAGGAAGACAGAGAATAGAAAGAGAAAGAAGGAGAAAGACGCTGAATTAGAAAACGATTAATCAGAGAGTGATAAGGAGGGAGCGAATAGTGGTACTAGTAAGAGACTCGTCTCTGTGCACCGGTGTTGCGAGCTCACTGTTGGAAATTTTTCTGTGGTGAGGACATAGAGCCGTATTTCTTAGTGACGGCCGTCGACATTACGGTGTGATTGAGGGTCTGAAGGGGTAGTCTATGTCCAAGTCATCAAGCAATCAGAAATACCGTTTGTTATTCACTGTTCTGTAGGACCTTGAGACTCTGACGATTCAATATTGCTCATTGTAATTTCTCTCACATTACGAATATACTACCTATTTACAGGACGGCGGCATTCTCTATTTTTTTGTGTCATATTTCATGTCTTGTATGGGCCTATTCGCAGAAATGTTACAGGGTATACTTCCCTAAGGAAGAACCCCCTTTGGTAGACGGAGTACTGGAAATGTATACAATTTGATATTGTTGGAAGTGGATATCTCAGTACCTCCTCTACAGTTTTGCACGCCCGGTGGGACCTTGCATTTCTCTGAGAGGCCCTGAGGATAGTAAATAGTCTCTTGTTCGGTATTTTTGCCCTACTGCATTCGCAAGTAGGTACATGACCCATACGCGAGCAGATAAGGAGTCTCTTCGTATACGGAGGAGCCTTGACAAGCTAGCTAGAACATCAACTAGTGATTCTACCTTCCCTCTACCCTCCTTGAATTTATCTATTGATTTGGATGCAACACCATTATCAAAAGAGAAGCATAGGAGAATCTTAGGCTTCTCCTCGGATACGTCAAAAGAAACACCAGTACAAATGGAGGACTTTTCTCATTTACTCTCCAGACTCAACATCAAGTTCCCTACCTTCAAGGGACAAGCATATGAGGATGCTGATTATCATGTGAGGAGATTCATCTCCTTATGCCATGGACGAGGTCTGCAGAATAGAGAAGATGCAATGCTAGCACTCTTCCCATCTAATCTGGAAGGTCTTGCAGACAAATGGTACAATCAATATATGGATGGCCATTTCGCTACATGGGAGGCTTTAAAGACAACGTTCTCACAGACATTTCGGCCGAGTGACTCCTCGAAAAGAGCTTTGGATCAGCTAGAGAATTTAAGGCTGAGACAAGGTGAATCCTTCCATGAACTTCACACTAGGACAAAAGCACTTGTAGCACGTCTTCCACATGCTCCAGTTGATTTCTTGGTTAAAAAATGGATAGAAAAAGCTTTGCCCGGGTCATCTCAACAGAAGTTACGCGAGTCTCTTAGATTGGATGCCACCCTCAATGATTTTGTTGCAGCAGCATTGCGCATTGAAGAAGCTCGACAACATTTTGAAGGGGACACACAAACAAATTATGCTGCAGAACTAGACCCGATTGAGCAACTAAGGAAGGAGCTAGAGGCATTAAGAATGCAACAAAATCGACAAGAAGAGAAGATCTTGCCACCACTACATCGCACTGATGACAAAGTAACCCAACTTCGCCGTGAGTTAGAGGATTTGCGGACCACTCAGGATATAAGAAGACAGATTTGGTGTACAAAATGTAACAACAATGGACATTCCAATGCCAATTGCCCTAATAAGATAAGATGTCAATTTTGTGGGAAAGATGGTCATGAAGCTAGAGACTGTTACTACCTGAAGGGTACACAGCAACGAGGTAACCCTCAGGCTTTGGATTCATATTATGCTAGTACTTCAAATGCACCTGGTAGAGAGGAAAATCATACGACAAAACCTAGATGTAATAGAACATTGATGTGTTATTGCTGTGGTGAGTATGGTCATACGCAGAATAGGTGTTCCCTACCAGAGGATGCATCTCCTTGTCAACATTGTCCAGAGGCCAAGGATCAATATACCAAAGATTGCCCAAGAAGTCGTCCGGCTCCAATCCACATGATTATAGTCTCACCACAAGAGGAAGGTATGACCACTCAGACTTATGCTGTTTCATCCTCTGTAATGCCCATGATGACTAGAGCCAGACAAGCAGCAACAACCGGTAGAGAGGAACAACAAAATTTCCGGGATAAAGACGAGGAAAAGAAGGGTGGATGGAAGGATCAAGCAGAAATTGAAGGAGCTTATGAAAGGATGGCTACTTCTTTAAGGGACCAACCAACAGATCTACGAGCAGACACACATGAGATAAACATTGAGCAGGTTTTGAAAGGCATTCATCACAAGACCAGTCTCTACGAACTTATAAGGATGGATTCAAAAATAAGAAGTGACTTATTAAAGATTATACACTGTGCCCACTTGATCCAATCACCCAGTATAGATGGTTTCATGGTGGATTTTCCCCTTGCACCCTTGGCAGACTACCAAAGTTCAAGATTATCCGTTTGTATAAAGGATGAAGCTCTCACAAGTGTGATCGTAGATGGTGGCTCAGGTATCAATTTATTGCCAGATTTTACAATGAAGAAACTAAATTTGAACCCCACCAAGATGGCACCATTCACAGTTACACTAGCAGATCAACATCGGGTTGCGCCTCTTGGTATTATTGAAAAGGTACGGATGATAGTACAGGGTTGCCACTTTGTGCTGGATTTTGTTGTTATTGCACTTCCACAAGAGACTTCCTATCCTTTACTTCTGGGGAGACCTTGGCTAAGGCAAGCAAAAGCTTTGCAAGATTGGGGAAAAAACAAACTATGGATTTCAACTAGCACCAATAGCCAACTGTAGCTACATTTGGAAGAAGGATTTGACTCAGGAAAAACTACTGGGTATACTGTGGATTCTCAGGTAATAGGATGATGAGAACCCTCAAGTAGTCCAATTGGCCTCTTGGCTATGGCATTATCCTCCTTTACTACAGAAGGTAACTTCCTTACTTTTTGCTTACAAAAATGTCTTTGCATGGTCCTACAAAGATCTAACAGGGATACCAAAGGAGCTCGGATTACATTGGATACCCTTAATTGAGGGAGCCCTGCCTGCAAGAAGTAGGCCATATCGACTCAATCCGAAGTATGTAGAGGTAGTAAAAGTGGAAATTACAAAATTAGAAGAAGCAAGCATAATTGTTCCAGTAGAACATTCCAGGTGGCTTTCTTCTATGGTTATTATGCCCAAGAAAAGTAGTGGAAAAATAAGAGTCTGTGTTGATTTTTGAGCCTTGAATAAAGTGCCTGTTCAAGATGGATTTCCTCAGCCTTTCACAGAGCAAGTACTTGAGGAAGTAGCTGGTCACACTTTGTATAGCTTCCTGGACGGTTTTAGTGGCCACAATGAGATAGTGATTCATCCTGAGGATAGGGACAAAACAGCCTTTGTAACTCCATGGGGCACTTATGTTTATACTCGCATGGCTTTTGGTTTAAAGAATGCACCGGCTTCATTTAATAGAACAATGTATCTAATATTGGGAAAATGGTTGACAACCTTTTTACGCATTTTCATGGATGACTTTTCAGTATTTTCAGGCACAGATAGAAGAGCAGCAGTTCAAGGTTTCCATGATCATTTGGAAAATTTAAAACAAATTTTTGAGCAATGTCTCAAAACAAGTTTGAAATTAAATCTCAATAAATGTCACTTTTTGGTCACCAAGGGCGCTCTTCTTGGACCCACATAGTATCTGCTGAAGGAATAACGGTTGACCCTGCAAAGGTTACTGCTATTTTATCCATGCCTATTCCACAAAACCCAAAAGAAGTACAAAGTTTTTTGGGTCATGCAGGATACCATAGAAGATTCATACGAATGTATTCAGAAATAGTTAAGCCCTTATCAAGGCTTACCAGTAAAAAGGTCCCTTTCTCATGGAATGCTGAAGCAAAGAAAGCATTTTGTGAACTAAAAATGAGGTTATGTACTGCTCCACTTTTAAGTGTTCCTAACTGGTCAGTAGAGTTTCATGTGCATACAGATGCTAGTCTTCATGCTGTTGGTGCGGTTCTAGCTCAACCATCATCACACAAGGTTGATAAACCTATCTCCTATGCCAGCAGACTACTCAACCAAGCTGAAAGGAATTACAGTACAACAGAAAGGGAAGGTTTGGCTATTGTACTTGCTCTTCAGAAGTTTCGGCATTATCTTCTCGCAGTACATTTTATAGTCATATCAGACCATCAGCCCTTGAAGTACTTGATAAACAAGCCTAGAGTGGCTGGAAGGGTTTGGAGATGGTTACTCCTGTTTCAAGAATTTGATTTCGATATTCATATTAAGCCAGGAAGAGAGCACTATATGGCAGATCAAGTGTCGAGGACCGCAACGAGCGAGAAGGCAACAGGTATTACTGATGAACTGGTGGATAGTAATCTCTTCCTGGTGGTAATTCGGACTGATTGGTATGATGAAATTCTCCATTTTCTCACTACTGGAAAACTCCCTGAACATTTGACACCCATAGAAAAGAGAAGATTGCTCCTGAAAGCGAAAGCATATTTGCTTATAAATGGGAATTTATATAGAAATTGTCAGGATGAAATCTTGAGGAAATGTGTTTATTCAGAGGAGGTAAATCTTTTGCTAGAAGCTGCACACAGTGAAGGACATCTAAAGGGGGAAGAATTGGCTCACAAAATAATCCACAAAGGACTATGGTGGCCTCGGGTATACAAAGATGCAATCAAATTTGCTAAGGAATGCGACATCTGCCAGAGATGTGCTCCTAGGCCAACCAAGTTAAATTTTCAACCATTAAAGATTTCCATAGGATGGCTACCTTTTGAACGATGGGGTCTTGATTTCATTGGTTCGATCAGTCTAGCTGGTCAACCTGGGGGCAAGAAATATATTTTGATGGCCACATGCTACGCAACTAAATGGATTGAGGCTAAAGCTACTGTAGATTGCACAGCTTTAATAGTAGCTAAGTTTTTGTATAAACGTATTTTTTCAAGATTTGGTTGCCCACTGGAAATCACTAGTGATAGGGGCACACATTTTATGAATCAATTGCTCCAATTTATATTTGACAGGTACAAGGTTTTCCATAAAAAATCTTGTGCCTACTATCCAAGGGCAAATGGCCAAGCAGAAAGCTCCAATAAGATTTTGATCGGGCTCTTACGCAAATTATCCTTTGATCATCAAAGTTTTTGGCCACAAGCATTAATTGGTGCAATTTGGGGTTTCCGAACTACTAGAAGGGGGACCACTGGTGAAAGTCCATTCCGATTAGTATACGGTAAGGAGGCATTGGCCCCATTCGAATTTATTATCAGGAAGGAAATTGGAGCCAAAATCAGTGGAATTGAGCCGCCCATTAGAAGACTTGTGGCATTGGAAGAATATAGGGAATCAGCCATGAGGAAACTACAAGTAAAGCAAGAGGAACGCAAACGGATGCATGACAAGCATTTAAAGACTAATGAGGTACAAGAAGGATCTTTGGTCCTGGTGCATCATATTCCGTCGACATCCACCAAATTGGCACCTAAGTGGATAGGACCCTACAAGGTGATAAAGGTACTACCTCAAGGAGTAGTTTATCTAGAGGACTTGCAGGGTGAAAGGATGCCCCTGGTCAACATCTCCAGGGAGAAAACTTATTTGAATTAATACAAGCAGATGAAATTCACTCACTGTACATACCATAGTTCTTTTAATTTTCGGCAGATCATTTTGTTTGATGAAATCAGCAAGTAAAAGAGATATTACACCAGGATGGTGTAAAGTCTTGATGCGGGGGACTGTAATCCAGTAGTATTCCCTCTCTGAACAAGAGACGGAAGATCACGTCCTTTTAAAGGAAATGGTACAGCCGAGTACCGAAACACGACTGGAATTCTAGAAGAAGTTCGGGTTCTTTTGTTGAAGGAGTACTCAGGATTGTGAAGGATGGCGAGGGTTCCATCAACTAAAGTACAAATAAGAAAAGAGCAACGCGGAAGAAGTTCGTAAATTTGGTGCCTTTTCAACAGAATTTCGGTAAGTTTTCGGCGAGCACTTTGGGACAGGGCAGAATTTCGGTCAACTAGTTGACCGAAATCACCGAAAATAGAATTACTAAATGAAACTCAAAATTTGGAAGAAGATCACAAATTCGGCGCCTTTCGCCAGA
>MU260113.1:367500-387500 GCA_020310875.1 Ceratopteris richardii
ACAAGTGGAATTGGATTCAAATATCTCACAAAATATGAGCATCAAAGCTATTCTCCATATATAAAAGAAAATTACATGCAAGTTAGTGGTGATAATAGGTATTTGTGGCTTGTTGCCCCATCTATCTCCTTTGCTCCCTCTTCTAATACAATATGTCGCCTCTCTCTCTATGTCTCTCTTTCTCTCTGTCTCTCTCTATCTCTCTCTCTCTCTCTCTCTCTCTCTCTCTCTCTCTCTTTCTCTCTTTCTCTCTTTCTCTATTGAGAGAATCATATGCAATCTCTTTCTTCACTTAATTTATATTCCCCTATTTTATAGGGTTAATGAGTGCAAATTTTGGCATTATAGGTAGCTAAAGTGATGATCAAGATCAAAAGTGGTTGTCCTGCATGGAGAATCAACAATGACTTCTCTTTTTGTGCATGAAATGGGTAGCGATGTATGGTCCAGTTGCTTGCATAGTCATCCAAAAATGCATGGTGCAGGTTATGTTACATGTTTGTGTGTTCAACAACCTCGAGTGCTCCGGAATGTCAAGAGATACAAATCACTTTATCTTTGTTTCATTAGTAATACATTCATCAAGGAGAGTCACAAGCTTGGATTGAGAGGAAAAATCAGCACTCATGGACATGAGATATTGAGAATTGAAAATGTGCACACACAAGGGCCTCCCTCCATCCATGAAAACTTATGGCCGCTCTTGGAGACAAATGTGCAAGCCATGCACTCATAGAAGCATACGTTGATGGTCAAAGGGAAGGGCGAGGTAGACCCCTGGGTTGTCCCACACAAAAGGCACCCTTTTGTATAAATGTCAATCCTCTCACTTAGCATAGCACTTCATATTTGCAATTGCTTGCACTTCATGCCTGTATTTGCTTGCTCGAAAGGCCTATAGTTGCTTTGAAAAATCATTTTTATACACCATTGTGAATGAAAACATAAGCCATGTTTTTACAAGTGTAGCCATAAACATTGCTTAATAGAATTTGCAGTGGTAAATGCTTTGATTTTTGAATTCTAACTTCAAAAACATATATGAATGTCTCGCCCTTCTACATGATGAGCCACTTAGCAAGAAACCCTCTTTTCTTCATCTATTTAGACTTCCCAAATTGCTTTTGATTCATCGAACAAGAAGCTTCCCTTGTGCTCTAAAGGAGAGAGGATCTCTTTGACAACTGGGTCATGGAGATAGGCTTTTGTTCAACTAAAAAATGGAGTAGACATCTTCACCAAGGCTCTTGGGAGAGAGCCACTTCTTCAACACTTTTTAGAACTTGGGATTGGACCAAAGAGCTAGTTCACCATAGGGTGGACATTGAGGGGGTGCTAGATATGCTCAATACTCCACCCTCAAGTGACCACAAATGATCCATGGTGCTCTAAGTTGTAAGGCCCCCATTCTGAAGAGAAGCCATTATGAGAGCCCAAACATCTATGCAACCCTAACTTCTAACTTAGATGAGGTCTATGTGTGAATGTTGATGGATATAGATCATATGCATGCTTCTAGACATTAGGTTAGGTAGAGCATAAACTTTTAGGCCATTGGGTTGCCCAACTTTTACATTGTTTGCAAGAAAGGAGAATTGAATTGTGTCCCATCACTTTTTTATTACAAGACAAACCTTCCCATGTAAGGCACATATGTTGTACACCTAGCAAAGAAATCGGTGTGATGCATATATCTAAACTATAGAGTGTAGAGTAAATGTATCTAAACCATGGACTTTATATCCAAACTGTAGAGTATAGGGTAGATATGAGTGAATCCTTGAAGAGGGGTCGAAGACGATAAGGTATTTGATATGAGGTCATGCAACCAGCACCAACGCACACAAGACCATGGAACTGCATTGTCAGTAGAAGTGAATCCTTGAAGAGGTGTCGAAGATGATGAGGTATTTTATATGAGGGCATGCAACCAGCGCCAACACAGAGAAGACCATGCAACCAGCACCAACACAGAGAAGACCATGGATTCTCTATGTTTTTTATCGATACTCCATCTCCCACCAACAAACTTGTTTCTTGGTAGTTTTCTAAGTGAGAGGGCGAAATTGCATTACTTATATGCCTTTACCATGGAAACTATGTTAATGAGGATAGTACTTCATGGATGGGTAAGAGTTACAAGTTTGTAATCTCGGCTTCCTGCATCAAGATATGATAGGCCTTCATTGATAATAATTTTGAGATTCAACATATTCACTAAATGGGCTCGAGTAGTTCAGTTATTCCCACATGTAAGTGTTTTTGTTAATATACGCATGAACTTGGAAAACTTGAAGTTACAAGTTACAAAAAATCTCTCTTGATTTAGATTGCATAGCAAGCAAGGAAAGACTACAAGCCTCAGAAGAGTAATGATAGACTCTCTATCTCTCTCTCTTTGTCTGTGTATCGCGGCATTTCCCTCCCTATCTCTTTTCTCTCTCCTCTCTCTCTCTCTTTTCCCCCACCACCCCCCCGACCCCCACCGTCACCTCGATTCCCTCCAACCCCACCGTCCCCTCCTCTTTCCTCCACCACCACCACGACCCCCCACCACCACCACGACCACCACCACCACCACCACGACCCCCCACCACCACCACCACCACCACCACCACGACCCCCCACCACCACCACCACCACCACCACCACCACCACCACCACCACCACCACCACGACCCCCCACCACCACCACCACCACCACCACCACCACCCCCACCACCACCACCACCACCACCACCACCACCACCACCACCCCCACCACCACCACCACCACCACCACCCCCACCACCACCACCACCACCACCACCCCCACCACCACCACCACCACCACCACCCCCCACCACCACCACCACCACCACCCCCACCACCACCACCACCACCACCACGACCCCCCACCACCACCACCACCACCACCACCACCACCACCACCACGACCCCCCACCACCACCACCACCACCACCTTACATAAGGCTCTCATATAGTTTGGATGGAGATTTGGAGGATCATTTCTCAACCAAACCCTATAGTGTTATATATCGTTGGAAAGCTCTCGACGAGTACTTTCCAATGGTGGAACACTAAATTTGAAATATTGGATCAAATTTTGACTACACCCCAAAAACCCCCACAACTCCCCATAACTCACTCCTATTCCTACCCAACCCACAAACCCCACAAACCCCACAAACCCCACACAACTCCACAACCCTCCACAACCCTCCAAAAACCCTGTAATCTCTCTCAAACTCCCCACAACTCACCTCCCACACCGCTCACTTAATATGAAGGATCAAAAGCTACTACAAAAATTAGGTGAAGGATGTGCTTCTCACGGACATTCAAATATCACGGGCGGCACAAACTGAGGATCTTAGCTTGCATCCAAAAGTGACAGTAAAGGTGTAAGTGGTAAAAGTAAAAGTGGTGAAATGAGTGTTGCCGCCAACCATTCATGACGACTGCCTATTTTGAGGATCCAATTTAAATCAAGTGGAATATTTGATCTACCCCTCCAATCTTGGCAATGAAGCGACGCATGATCAGTGGACGTGAGGAATCGGCAAGGCCCTCTTGGCCTATTGGGGCCTATAAAAACAATGGATTTATGCTCTTTGGGGGTACAATTTTTTTAGAGATAGAGTGGTTCGTACGTACGTGCAGAAGTCCTCTCTTGCCCTTGGTGGTTTCAAGCCTATTGTAGGAGCTACTCTGTAGTGTGGATACAGAGGGTAGGCTTCTCAGTGGAGGGCTATGAGCACTATGTAAGAGAGTGGCTTGGATTCTTTTCTTTTCTGTGTGTCAGTGTTGTTGTTAAGCTCTATTCTCTTGAGAAATCATTTACCATTTGTATTGTTCTGAGTTAGTCTGCATATAATTGACCCCTTAAGCTGATGCGAAGACTCTGTTGCATTGAGGTTATTTACTTTTAGAGTGGCATGTTAGCCCTGAGCTTGTACTTTTTGAGCATCACTCTGCCCAACCTTGTAATCATCTGATTCAACTCAAGAAATATATGGTCTTCTGTGGTCATTTGTTGATTAATATTTCTAGAGTATGTACAACCCTTCTGTCTGCTCACAGAAATGTTAAAGGGTATATTTCCCTAAAGAGAACCCCCCTTGAGTAGGCGACGTACTGGATGAGTTAATCTTTGTTCTCTACTTATGATAAAAGTAGATACCCCAGTACCTCCTCTACAGTTTGGCACGCCCGGTGGGACCTTTGCATTTCTGTGAGAGGTATTTTTGCCCTATTACATTTGCAAGTAGGTACATGACCCATACACGGGCAGATAAGGAGTCTCTTCGTGTTCGGAGGAGCCTTAACAAGTTAGCCATAACCACGACTAGTGAATCTACCTCCCCTCTGCCCTCCCTAAATTTATCAATTGATTTGGGTGCGACACCATTGTCGAAAGAGGGGTATAGGAGAACTCTAGACTTCTCCTCAGATACGTCCGAAGAAACACCAGTACAAATGGAGGATCTCTCTCATTTACTCTCCAGATTAAATATCAAATTCCCTACCTTCAAGGGACAAGCCTATGAGGATGCTGATGATCATGTGAGGGGATTCATCTCTTTATGCCGTGGAAGAGGTCTGCAAAATAGAGAGGATGCAATGCTGGCACTTTTTCCATCCACATTGGAGGGCCTTGCAGATAAATGGTATAGTCAGTATGCAGATGGCCATTTCACTACATGGGAGGCTCTGAAGGCAGCATTCTCACAGACATTTCGACCAAGTGATTCCTCAGAAAGAGCTCTAGATCAGCTAGAGAATTTGAAGCTAAGACCAGGTGAATCTTTTCATGAACTTCACACTAGAACAAAAGCACTTGTTGCACGACTACCACATGCTCCAGGTGATTTTTTGGTTAAAAAGTGGATTGAAAAGGCTCTGCCCAGGTCATCTCAACAAAAGCTTCGTGAATCTCTTAGATTGGATGCGACCCTCAATGATTTTGTTGTAGCAGCATCACGCATTGAAGAAGCAAGGCAATATTTTGAAGGGGATACACAACAAAAGTATGATGCAGATCTGGATCCTATTGAGCAACTAAGGAGGGAATTGGAAGCATTGAAGATGCAACAAAATCAACAAGAAGAGAGGTCTTGCCACCACTGCATCGCACTGATGATGAAGTAGCTCAACTTCGCCGAGAGTTAGAAGATTTGAAGACCACTCAGGATATAAGGAGACAAATTTGGTGTACAATCTGTAACAACAATGGACATTCCAATGCTAATTGCCCTATTAAGGTAAGCTGTCAATTTTGTGGAAAGGATGGTCATGAAGCTAGAGATTGCTACTACCTCAAGGGTACACAGCAAAGAAGTAACCCTCAAACTTTGGATTCATACTATGCTAGTACTTCAAATACATCTAATAGAGAGGAGAATCGGCCTGCAAAGCCTAGGTATAATAGACCTTTGATGAGCTATCGTTGTGGTGAGTACGGCCACATGCAAAACAGGTGTTCTCTTCCAGAAGATGCACCTCCTTGTCAACATTGTCCAGAGGCCAAGGATCATTATACCAAAGATTGCCCAAGAGGTCGTCGTGCTCCAATTCATATGATTGCAGTCTCTCCACATGAAGAAGGAAAAACCACTCAGACTTATGCTGTTTCATCCTCTGCAATGCCCATGATGACTAGAGCTAGGCAAGCAGCTGCAACCCAGAGAGATGAACAACAAGGATTTCAGGATAAAGAGGAAGAAAAGGAGTCTGGATGGAAGGACCAAGCACAAATTGAAGGAGCTTATAATAAGATGACTACTTCTCTAAAGGGCCAACCAACAAGTCTACAAGAAAACACTCAGGAGGTAAACATTGAACAGATCTTGAAAGGTATTCATCACAAGGTTAGTCTATATGAACTTATAAGGATGGATTCAAAAATAAGAACTGACTTATTGAAGATTATACACTCTGCTCACTTGGTCCAATCACCTAGTATAGATGGTTTCATGGTTGATTTTCCCCCTGCACCCTTAGCAGACTACCAAAGCTCAAGATTATCTGTTTGTATAAAGGATGAAACTCTCACAGGTGTGATCATAGATGGAGGCTCTAGTATCAATTTAATGCCAGATTTTACAATGAAGAAGCTGAAATTGAACCCCACCAAGTTGGCACCATTCACGGTTACATTGGCAGATCAACATCGGGTTGCGCCACTGGGCATTATTGTGAAGAGATGGATAGGTATGTGTTGAAGATGAAGAGGTGTTGCAAAATCTTTGCTCTACACCAGCCAAATGAACTCCAGGAGTAGATGGTGGGCCCTTTTAGCTTGCCAATGGATGTATTAGACACCCTATGTACCTTGGAAGATCACTCTCAAAAAGATAGATCAAAACAGATAAGTTGGAGTTAGCTCAGAGGTGAAAACTTGCTATTCTTGGTTGATACACCTGTCCAGTGTTTTGCATAATTCTCTGAGCACAGCAGCAATTAGATTAATTCCTCTTGGGGAAGGCTAGGTAGCTTAAAGAGCTAACTTTAGAGAGTAATCTCATAAAATATAACAAACCACACACTGAGAATGACTTTTAACAAGTGATGACATCATCCCGATTTTCACGGGCTGCTACAGAAATAGACCAGTGAGTAGCAAAATTAACATAACTCACGATGTAAGAATCCAATGATCATGAAAATTTGTATGCTTATACTAGACAGTAAGCTGAATCTAACAAGCTTTAAATCACTGAATTTGGATGAGTAACCACTGAGAAATGACTCTGACAAGATGACTGAAAAAGTCGGGTACCTGACAGAGAAGTGAAGATGAACATACCCTTTTGACTTCAAATGAACATAACTGAAGATTCCAACATCCAAATGACATGAAAATTTGTGAGCATATAGTAGACTTATAGAGCTAACTTTACCAAGTTAAATCACTGAAAATGATGAACCAAGTGCAGAGAAACAATCTCTGCAAGCTGACTAAGAAAAACTGAAGTAATGGCAGTGAGTAGTACACATCACAAGAACATGGAAAGATGAATTCAAATAATCATGAAAATGAAAGTATATTGCTTGTACAATACAATGACTTACTGATACATATGTGTGCCTTGTAATCACACCTTGATATGGCATAAAGCTCAGCTCTTGGAGGTCTTCACATAGGTCTCTCTAACCACGACTAAAACTGCCATCTATTTATAGTTGAGTTTGGGAGGCTAACTTCCCTCAATCACTCTCCAATCAATCAATGATTGATTTGATTCTCTACCTACCACAAATCACGAATTCGTGGCTCCTCTTTCCATTCTTGATCATGTGGGCTCAACCACTTAAGATTCTCTTACTTTTACATTAAGTAAACTCTTCAAAAGTTACAAGAGGTAGTTCACAAGTGAACTTTACATAGTCTTCATTTTGAAGCTTCTTTAATGACTTTGTGAGACTCAAGCCAATACTTAGGCTTGTCATAGACTTGCTCCAACAGCTCCCCCTCAAGCCAAGTATGCTTGAGGTCTTCAATCTTCCAAGATTACCTACAAACCAATCATAGCCTTGAATTTGCAAAGCTTTGTACCATCCAATGCTTTAGTTAGAATATCTGCACATTGTTGATGAGTGGACACATATGATATTTGAATCTCCTTGCTTAGGATCTTCTCTCGTACATAATGATAATGAACTTCAATATGTTTAGTCCTTGCATGAAAAATAGGATTAGCAGCCAAGTGAATAGAACTCATATTGTCACCAAAAATAGTTGGAGTTCCAAACTCCAATCCAAGATCTTTGAACAATGTCTTCATCCACATAGCTTCCTGTGTAGCTATGGCAAGACCTCTATATTCAGCTTCAATAGAAGAGAGAGCAACTGTGGGTTGCTTCTTGGATGACCATGAAATAAGCTTTGAACCTGCAAAGGTAAGATAACCTGAAGTGCTCCTTCTATCTTCCTTGGAGCCAGCCCAATCTGCATCAGAAAATAGCTTCAAACCTAAATCAGATACATAAGGATAGTAAAGTCCTTCATTTATGGTTCCTTTGAGATATTTGAGTATCCTTTTGGCAGCATCCATATGTGGTTTCCTTGGTGTGTGCATAAATTGGCTTAGCACACTCACACTGTAACATATATCTACTCTTGTCAATGTGGCATAGTTGAGACTACCCACTAGACTTTGATATGATGTGATGTCCTCTATGAGTTCACCTTCATGTGAGCTCAATTTGTGATTAACCTCCATTGGAGTACCTGCAATCTTACAATCTTGCATCTTGAATTTTGCCAACATGTTTTTAATGTACTTTCTTTGAGTGAGAAACAAACCATGATCTTTGTAGACAACTTCCAAACCTAGGAAGTAGGTAAGTGAACCCAAATCACTTATCTTGAACTCTTCTCTCATCTGATCTTTGATCTTCTTCATACCATCTGCATCATTTCCTGTCAATATAATATCATCTACATATACACATAGGTAGATGACCTCGGAATTACTCTTTTTAATAAAGAGTGAAGGATCTGCCTTGCTTGGTTGAAAGCCTTTGTCCTGCAAGAATGAAACAAGCCTGAAATTCCAAGCTCTTGGAGCTTGCTTGAGACCATACAATGCTTTGTTAAGTTTACACACATAATCAGGATAAACTTGACTCTCAAAACCAGGTGGTTGTGCCATATATACCTCTTCTGTTATCCAACCATTCAAGAATGCATTCTTCACATCTAGTTGAAGTATCTTCCAATTCTTGGAAGAGGCAATACTAAGCAAAACCCTAATAGTAGGCATCTTTGCCACAGGAGAGAATGTCTCCTCATAATCAATTCCCTGAGTTTGTGCAAAGCCTTTTGCTACAAGCCTTGCCTTATACCTGTTAATGGAACCATCAGAATTCTTCTTGAGTTTATAGACCCATCTTGAGCCTATTACCTTCATGGATGAAGTCTGTTAGACGGCCGCCGAACAAAGGACAATTGTACTTAGACAGAGGTTTTTAATGTAGAAAGAATTGTACTTAGATAGAGGTTTTTAATGTAGAAAGAACCCTTCTGACAGTACGCGGTAAAAGAAAGATTCGCGTAAAGCCTTGTAACAAAACTCTATTTAAAGCAATGAAAAGGGACAAGAGGGCAATCGGAGAGAGTCCCCGTTTTTTGGGAAGTTGCGAGTATTTTGTGAGAGTTCCCGTTCTGGGGTTATTTTTACTTCGTCTACTGTGTGCAACGAGTAGAGTATCTTGGTTCCGCCCTGCCTGTGCACTTTCTCTATGTAATCATTCGACTGTGTATGTGTGATACACTGTGTGTTACGAGTCGGTACTGCGATTGTGAGAGTTTGTTCGGTAACGAGCTAAAGAGCCTCCTGTGTTTTGGGAATTGTACGTATAAGTGTTGTATGTGTCGAACAAGAGTAACTCTGTTCTGTCTTGTCTGCTCCTTTCCCTCTCCTGTGTATGTGCTTGTGTGCGTATGTGCGTTATACGTAGTGTTACGAATTGATACGGCGTTGCAGAGATTTCACCCGGTAATGATTAAAGTAATCCCTAAGTGCTAGTCGACAGGAATGTGTTTGTCTGATCGTTCGTCTGTGGAGCACGGACGTATAGAGAACTAACATGGTTCGATTGTGAGTTATGAATCTCTGTGAATGACTGAGCAGGTAGTATATCTATGTTCGGATTAGCACCAGTAATGTTATGAATACGAGTAGAATGATGATAAAGTGCACGACAAGTTATAGTCAGTAGGTCTTGCCAATTGAATGTGATACTCGGCAGAGTCGTAAATTGTGCAGAAGGATTTTGTGGCGTATTCGTGTTAAGTTACCAGCAGTGCGCTTTGTGTATTGATTCTCAGTCCGGATTACTGCTCAACTGTTATAGCAGGAAGATCTTGGAAAATGGGATTCTAAGACGTTGATAGCCTTGGTTGATCAGAACAACTACTGAGTTAAGACGCGCTGACCGAGTAACGAGTGAGTGAGAAGTTGGGAAAATAGTATAGGGCCTCTGTTTAACAGACCCCTACCACTCCCAAGAACCCACGTGGCTAGAGTCCGTTTACTTTTACGGTAAGATTAACTACAGAAAGACTCGGATATACATCTTACGCCGTGTTTTGGAAGATAGTTGCAGAACATATCTATCTCTCTCTCTATCTATCTATCTGCTGCATAACTCCAGGCAAAAGGATATCACCTACAGTACTGCACTTGCGGGTTCGAGTCCACCGTGCGTGCCAGTGTTAGACGGCCGCCGAACAAAGGACAATTGTACTTAGACAGAGGTTTTTAATGTAGAAAGAATTGTACTTAGACAGAGGTTTTTAATGTAGAAAGAACCCTTCTGACAGTACGCGGTAAAAGAAAGATTCGCGTAAAGCCTTGTAACAAAACTCTATTTAAAGCAATGAAAAGGGACGAGAGGGCAATCGGAGAGAGTCCCCGTTTTTTGGGAAGTTGCGAGTATTTTGTGAGAGTTCCCGTTCTGGGGTTATTTTTACTTCGTCTACTGTGTGCAACGAGTAGAGTATCTTGGTTCCGCCCTGCCTGTGCACTTTCTCTGTGTAATCATTCGACTGTGTATGTGTGATACACTGTGTGTTACGAGTCGGTACTGCGATTGTGAGAGTTTGTTCGGTAACGAGCTAAAGAGCCTCCTGTGTTTTGGGAATTGTACGTATAAGTGTTGTATGTGTCGAACAAGAGTAACTCTGTTCTGTCTTGTCTGCTCCTTTCCCTCTCCTGTGTATGTGCTTGTGTGCGTATGTGCGTTATACGTAGTGTTACGAATTGATACGGCGTTGCAGAGATTTCACCCGGTAATGATTAAAGTAATCCCTAAGTGCTAGTCGACAGGAATGTGTTTGTCTGATCGTTCGTCTGTGGAGCACGGACGTATAGAGAACTAACATGGTTCGATTGTGAGTTATGAATCTCTGTGAATGACTGAGCAGGTAGTATATCTATGTTCGGATTAGCACCAGTAATGTTATGAATACGAGTAGAATGATGATAAAGTGCGCGACAAGTTATAGTCAGTAGGTCTTGCCAATTGAATGTGATACTCGGCAGAGTCGTAAATTGTGCAGAAGGATTTTGTGGCGTATTCGTGTTAAGTTACCAGCAGTGCGCTTTGTGTATTGATTCTCAGTCCGGATTACTGCTCAACTGTTATAGCAGGAAGATCTTGGAAAATGGGATTCTAAGACGTTGATAGCCTTGGTTGATCAGAACAACTACTGAGTTAAGACGCGCTGACCGAGTAACGAGTGAGTGAGAAGTTGGGAAAATAGTATAGGGCCTCTGTTTAACAGACCCCTACCACTCCCAAGAACCCACGTGGCTAGAGTCCGTTTACTTTTACGGTAAGATTAACTACAGAAAGACTCGGATATACATCTTACGCCGTGTTGATTGGATAGAAAGCGATACTGTTATACGTTTAACATTTGTAACCTTTTAACAAGTCTTGGGCACCAAATCCCAAGTGTTGTTTTCCTCAAGTGCTTCAATCTCTTCCTTCATTGCATGCTTCCATTCTGTTTTTGCTTTGGCCTCTTCAAATGATGATGGCTCCTCTTGGTTTATGTCCTGTGCTATGTAGATAGAATGTTTAGTTACTAATGAGGTGTCAAACCCATACCTTTCTGGTTTTTTCTTTTCCCTCATAGATCTTCTTAGGCCATGATGTGATGATTCTGCCTCATGTCCAAGTTCCTGCAATTTTGCTTTACCTTTAGACTTCCATGCTTTGATCTTTTCCATCTGACATTCTTCATCATCCTCTAAGGTGTCTTGTTCTTCAATCTTTGATTGTTCTCTACCAAGCTTTGGAAAATCTTCTTCAAGATCATATGGTAAATTGATCTTCCTGCATGAATCTTCATACCATGAATTGTTCTCATCAAAAACTACATCTCTGCTTACCAAGAATCCTTTGTTGGTAGGGTTGTATAACCTGTAGCCCTTTTGATTGTTGTCATATCCAATAAATACACACCTTTCTGCTTTTGGATCCATCTTGCCTCTAACCTGTGAAGGAACATGAGCAAAAGCAATACATCCAAAAATTTTACAATGATCTAAACTTGGTCTTCTTCCATTCCAAGCCTCATATGGAGTCATCCCATCAAGGGATTTTGAAGGCAACCTGTTAATCAAGTAAGTGGCTGTAGATACAGCCTCAGCCCATAAGTAATTAGGTAAATGCTTTTCATTTAACATAGACCTTGCAGCTTCAACAATTGTCCTATTCCTCCTTTCTGCCACTCCATTTTGCTCAGGAGTGTACCTTGTAGTTACCTCTCTTTTGATTCCTCTTTCTTGAAGAAAAGAATCAAACTCATGGGAGAAGTATTCTCCCCCTCCATCTGACCTTAGCCTTTTTAGTGATTTACCTGTTTGATTCTCCAAAAGAGCCAAATATCTTTTGAAACATGAAAAAACTTCATCTTTGTGTTTCATAAAGAATAGGATAGTCCATCTGCTGCAATCATCAATAAAGGAAACATAATACCTTGATCCTGATATTGAAGCTTCCTTGCTTGGTCCCCATACATCTGTATGAACCAACTCCAAGAGATCTCCATGCATATAACCTTTCTTCATGAATGGTAACCTGTGAGACTTTCCAAACTGACATGCACTACACTTATAAATCATATGTTGTTTTGACAAGTTAGGAAGTCCAAGTACACTTTGGTCCCTGCAGATTTGCTTTAATGACCTTTCACCAAGAGAGCAATGTTTCTAGTGTCCTGTAATTCAAATGTGAACAATCTACCTGTCTTTTCACCTTTTGCAATTCTTCTGAATCCTTGACTTGGATCTTCAACAAATGCTCCTGCCTTTGTGAACCTGACTTGCAACCCTTTCTCTACTATCTGCCCAACACTTATCAAATTCTTTGTAATGGTAGGGACATAGAGTACCTTACTGAGTAGGTTGATGTTTCCATCAGGTGCTTTGACATTGCCTATTTTCTCCACAGGATGTTTTGTATCATCTCCTGTTTGTACCTCATGCTTATTCCTTGGATCTTCTAAATCTGATAGGAGTGCCACATTTCCTGCCACATGATTTGAACAACCTGAATCTATGTAGAAAATATGCTCATCAGATTTACCTTGTGGCATAGCCATGTTCATGATCAATAATGAATCCTCTTTGTTTGAGTCTTCTGTGTAGTTATTGTAGTCTCTCCTTCCTTTGTAGCCTCCTTGATAGTTTGAATGATTGTAGTTGTTGTAGTTGCCATGGTAGTTGTTGAACCTTCCTCTTGAGTAGCCATAACTTCCTCTATTGTATCCTCTGCCTCTTTGATTCCTGGAATTCCTAAAGCAATTTTTAGTTGTATGATTAGTTAATCCACAAATAGAACATGAGTTGGAGTCTTGGGATCTCCCCCTGCCTTGTCTACCTCCTCTTCCTCTACCTTTGCCATGTCTTCCTCTACCTGCATAGTTAGCTTGATATGTACCTGCTTCATCATCCACTTTCTTTGCCTTTCCTTTGTTATCTTTAGACTTGCTTTTATCCGTGTATAAAGCTGAAGATTGATTACCTTTAGAGCTTTCTCCATTTTTGATAAGCTTTGCCTCTTGAGTAAGTAATTGTCCAATGAGTGTGTTGAAATCAGGTACATGCATGTCCATGTACAAATCCATAGCTGTGGTGAATGCTTCCCACTTGTCATCTGCCTTCAAGCCATTGATGACCTGCCTTACAATTTACTCTTCATCTATTACCTCTCCAATGCTTCCCAACAGATCTGCTATGTCCTTGAGCTTTGTGACAAAATCAGTCACATTTTGTTTGGGAGCCTTCTTGAGAGTTGTGAAATCCAGCCATAGTTGATGCTTCCTAGCTTTAGTACTTGAAGCAAAGAAAGCTTCAAGTGCATCCCACACTTCCTGAGATGTCTTACAACTTCTAATGTGAGGCAACAAAAAATCTGAGATAGAGTTGAGGAGATAAGACCTTGCAAGTGCATCCTTGGAGCACCATGTGCTCAATCTTTCTTGCTCTTCTTGTCTTGGTTGACTTTTGTTCCTGAAACTTGGCATAACTTCATCTCCAGCCACATAACCATATAAACTTCTACCTTGGAGATAAGCTTCCATTCTTAATGACCAAGCTGAGTAGTTACCTCTGTCCAATTTGTCAATTGATGAAGGAAATCCATCTGCCATGTTGTCCAACCTTGCTCTGATACCACTGTGAAGAGATGGATAGGTATGTGTTGAAGATGAAGAGGTGTTGCAAAATCTTTGCTCTACACCAGCCAAATGAACTCCAGGAGTAGATGGTGGGCCCTTTTAGCTTGCCAATGGATGTATTAGACACCCTATGTACCTTGGAAGATCACTCTCAAAAAGATAGATCAAAATAGATAAGTTGGAGTTAGCTCAGAGGTGAAAACTTGCTATTCTTGGTTGATACACCTGTCCAGTGTTTTACATAATTCTCTGAGCACAGCAGCAATTAGATTAATTCCTCTTGGGGAAGGCTAGGTAGCTTAAAGAGCTAACTTTAGAGAGTAATCTCATAAAAAATAACAAGCCACACACTGAGAATGACTTTTAACAAGTGATGATATCATCCCGATTTTCACGGGCTGCTACAGAAATAGACCAGTGAGTAGAAAAATTAACATAACTCAAGATGTAAGAATCCAATGATCATGAAAATTTTTATGCTTATACTAGACAGTAAGCTGAATCCAACAAGCTTTAAATCACTGAATTTGGATGAGTAACCACTGAGAAATGACTCTGACAAGATGACTGAAAAAGTCGGGTACCTGACAGAGACGTGAAGATGAACATACCCTGTTGACTTCAAATGAACATAACTGAAGATTCCAACATCCAAATGACATGAAAATTTGTGAGCATATAGTAGACTTATAGAGCTAACTTTACCAAGTTAAATCACTGAAAATGATGAACCAAGTGCAGAGAAACAATCTCTGCAAGCTGACTGAGAAAAACTGAAGTAATGGCAGTGAGTAGTACACATCACAAGAACATGGAAAGATGAATTCAAATAATCATGAAAATGAAAGTATATTGCTTGTACAATACAATGACTTACTGATACATATGTGTGCCTTGTAATCACACCTTGATATGGCATAAAGCTCAGCTCTTGGAGGTCTTCACATAGGTCTCTCTAACCACGACTAAAACTGCCATCTATTTATAGTTGAGTTTGGGAGGCTAACTTCCCTCAATCACTCTCCAATCAATCAATGATTGATTTGATTCTCTACCTACCACAAATCACGAATTCGTGGCTCCTCTTTCCATTCTTGATCATGTGGGCTCAACCACTTAAGATTCTCTTACTTTTACATTAAGTAAACTCTTCAAAAGTTACAAGAGGTAGTTCACAAGTGAACTTTACATAGTCTTCATTTTGAAGCTTCTTTAATGACTTTGTGAGACTCAAGCCAATACTTAGGCTTGTCATAGACTTGCTCCAACAATTATTGAGAAGGTACTGATGGTAGTACAGGGCTGCCATTTTGTTCTAGATTTTGTTGTTATTGCACTTCCACAGGAGACTTCTTACCCTCTACTCCTGGGGAGACCTTGGCTGAGACAAGCAAAAGCTTTGCAAGATTGGGGGAAAAATAAACTATGGATTTCAACAAACACCAATAGCCAACTGCAATTACATTTGGAAGAGGGATTTGACTCAGGAAAAACCACTGGATATACTGTGGATACTCAGGTAATGCCCTCTCTACCCCAAGAAGAGGATACATTGTTAAATTGGATGATGGGAAGTGCAGAGTGTTGCATAGTGGAGATTAATGAAATTGAGGAAGAAGTTGCAGATAAGGTAATTACAGGAAAGGGCAACGAAGACCACAAGGTGTTGAAGAATGAACAATCGAAGGAAACTACAAGCTTTGAAGAGGCAACTAATAGGAAAGTATCGGAGGGAGAAGGTTATGAATTTAAGAGTAGAGAAGATCTTCCTTTTGCAGATATACCTCAAGGATGGATGAAAGAACATGTTGCAGAATATAAATTAAAATCCACTCTTGCATATAGTGGAGATGATTTCTCAAGCAAGACCAGTCCTGAAACATTGGTTCAAGAAGTAAATTTAGGGGATGAAGAGAACCCTCAAATGGTCCATCTGGCATCCTGGTTGTGGCATTATCCTCCCTTGTTACAGAAGGTAACTTCTTTGCTTTTTACTTATAAAAGTGTCTTCGCATGGTCCTACAAAGATTTAACACGGATACCAGAAGAGCTTGGATTACATCGGATACCCTTGGTTGAGGGAGCTGCACCTGTAAGAAGTAGGCCATATCGACTCAATCCGAAGTATGCAGAGGCGGTCAAAGCAGAGATTACAAAATTAGAAGAAGCAGGTATAATTGTGCCAGTAGAACATTCCAGGTGGCTTTCTTCTATGGTTATTGTGCCGAAGAAAAATAGTGGAAAAATAAGGGTATGTGTTGATTTCCGTGCTTTGAATAAAGTGACTATTCAAGATGGATTTCCTCAGCCCTTCACAGAGCAAGTACTTGAAGAAGTAGCTGGTCACACTTTGTATAGTTTCTTGGATGGTTTTAGTGGCTACAATCAGATAGTGATCCATCCTGATGATAGGGACAAAACAACCTTTGTCACTCCCTGGGGCACTTATGTCTATAATCGAATGGCTTTTGGTTTGAAGAATGCACCGACTTCATTTAATAGAACGATGTATCTGATATTGGGCAAATGGTTAACAACCTTTCTACGCATTTTCATGGATGACTTTTCAGTATTTTCAGGTACAGATAGAAGGGCAGCAGTTCAAGATTTCCATGACCATTTGGAAAATCTAAAAGAAATTTTTTAGCAATGTCTCAAAACAGGTTTGAAATTGAATCGTGATAAATGTCACTTTTTGGTCACTAAGGGCACTCTTCTTGGTCACATAGTATCTGCTGAAGGCATAACTGTTGACCCTGCAAAGGTTACAGTTATTCTTTCCATGCCAATTCCACAAAGCCCAAAGGAAGTGCAAAGTTTCTTGGGCCATGCAGGGTATCACAGAAGATTCATTAGGATGTATTCGGAAATTGCTAAGCCCTTGTCAAGGCTTACCAGCAAAAAGATCCCTTTCTCATGGAGTGCTGAAGCTGACAAAGCATTTTGTGAACTAAAGTTGAGGCTATGTACTGCTCCACTTTTAAGTGTTCCTAATTGGTCATTGGAATTTCATGTGCATACAGATGCTAGTCTTCATGTTGTTGGTGCAGTTCTAGCTCAACCATCATCTCACAAAGTGGATAGACCTATCTCTTATGCAAGCAGACTACTCAACCAAGCTGAAAGAAATTACAGTACAACGGAAAGAGAAGGTTTGGCTATTGTATTTGCCCTTCAGAAGTTCCGACATTATCTCCTTGGTGTACATTTCATTGTTATTTCTGATCATCAGCCCTTGAAGTATTTGATAAACAAGCCTATAGTAGCTGGAAGGATTTGGAGATGGTTACTCCTATTCCAAGAATTTAATTTTGATATTCATATTAAACCAAGAAAAGAGCACTACATGGCAGATCAAGTGTCCAGGACGGCAATGAGCGAAAAGGCAACAGGTATTAATGATGAATTGGTGGATAGCAATCTTTTTCTAGTAGCAATCCGGACTGGTTGGTATGATGAAATTCTCCATGTTCTGACTACTGGAAAGATCCCAGAACACTTGACACCTGTAGAAAAGAGAAAATTGCTCTTGAAAACCAAAGCATATTCTCTTATAAATGGAAATTTATATAAATACTGTCAAGATGAAATATTGAGAAGGTGTATCTATCCAGAGGAGGTAAATCTTCTGCTAGAGGCTGCACACAATGAAGGACATCTAAAGGGGGAAGACTTGGCTCATAGAATCATCCACAAAGGTTTATGGTGGCCTCATATTTTCAAGGATGCAATCAAGTTTGCAAAAGAATGCCACATCTGTCAGAGATGTGCTCCCACGCCAACCAGATTGAACTTCCAACCATTAGTCATATCTACCGGATGGCTTCCATTTGAACGATGGGGTCTTGATTTCATAGGGCCAATTAGCCCAACTGGGCAACCAGGAGGTAAAAATTATATTTTGATGGCCACATGCTATGCCACTAAATGGATAGAGGCTAAAGCTACTGTGGACTGCACGGCTTTAACAGTAGCTAAATTTATGTATAAACGTATTTTCTCAAGATTTGGTTGCCCACTGGAAATTACTAGTGACAGGGGCACACATTTTGTAAATCAATTGCTCCAGTTTATATTTGACAGGTACAAAATCTTCCATAAAAAATCTTGTGCCTATTACCCAAGGGCAAATGGCCAAGCAGAGAGTTCCAATAAGATTTTGATTGGACTACTTTGCAAATTATCTTTTGATCATCAAAGCTCTTGGCCACTAGCATTAATTGGTGCAATTTCGGCTTTCAGAACCACGAAGAGGGGAACCACAGGCGAGACTCCATTTCGCTTAGTTTATGGAAAAGAGGCATTGGCACCATTCGAATTCATTATCAAAAAGGAAATAGAAATCAAAACCATTGGAATTGAACCCCCCATTCAGAGATTGGTGGCATTAGAAGAATACAGAGAAGGAGCAATGCAAAAACTTCAGGTAACACAAGAAGAGCGCAAAAGACTGCATGACAGGTATCTGAGGTCCAATGAAGTACAGGAAGGATCCATGGTTTTAGTGCATTAGGTCCCAGCAATTCCAACCAAACTGGCACCCAAATGGATAGGACCTTACACGGTGATAAAGGTATTACCTCATGGAGCAGTACATCTGGAGGATTTGCAGGGTAAGAGGATACCCCTGCTCAATATTTATAGGGTGAAGAAGTACCTGAATTAAGGTAAATTGGAAGCATATCATTCACCGTACCTACTATATTTCGTTTGGTGATTGCACTTATTATGAAAAAAAAAAGTATGAAAAAAAAAGTGAAAAAAAAAGTGAATATATATATATATATATATATATATATATATATATATATATATATATATATATATATATATATATATATATATATATATATATATATATATATATATATATAATTTTTTTTATTTTTTTTATTTTTTTTTTTTTTTCAGGGTGAAGGATTATCTGAGTTAAGTCAAGAAAGAGGAACTTCACTATCTTGTTTTCGGCTTCGGGAATTGCACCGGGACGGTGCAAAGACTTGATGTGGGGGTCTGTATCGCGGCATTTCCCTCCCTATCTCGTTTCTCTCTCCTCTCTCTCTCTCTTTTCCCCCACCACCCCCCCGGCCCCCACCGTCACCTCGACCCCCTCCAACCCCACCGTCCCCTCCTCTTTCCTCCACCACCACCACGACCCCCCACCACCACCACCACCACCACCACCACCACCACGACCCACCACCACCACCACCACCACCACCACCACCAGGACCCCCCACCACCACCACCACCACCACCACCACCACGACCCCCCCCCCACCACCACCACCACCACCACCACCACCACCCCCCACCACCACCACCACCACCACCCCCACCACCACCACCACCACCACCCCCCACCACCACCACCACCACCACCACCCCCAACACCACCCCCACCACCACCACCACCACGACCCCCCACCACCACCACCACCACCACCACCACCACCTTACATAAGGCTCTCATATAGTTTGGATGGACATTTGGAGGATCATTTCTCAACCAAACCCTATAGTGTTATATATCGTTGGAAAGCTCTCGACGAGTACTTTCCAATGGTCAAACAATAACTTTGAAATATTGGATCAAATTTTGACTACACCCCAAAAACCCCCACAACTCCCCATAACTCACTCCTATTCCTACCCAACCCACAAACCCCACAAACCCCACACAACTCCACAACCCTCCACAACCCTCCAAAAACCCTGTAATCTCTCTCAAACTCCCCACAACTCACCTCCCACACCGCTCACTTAATATGAAGGATCAAAATCTACTACAAAAATTAGGTGA
>MU260113.1:395000-442500 GCA_020310875.1 Ceratopteris richardii
TCCATGGTGCTCTAAGTTGTAAGGCCCCCATTTTGAAGAGAAGCCATTGTGAGAGCCCAAACATCTATGCAACCCTAACTTCTAAGTTAGATGAGGTCTATGTGTGACTGTTGATGGATATAGATCATATGCATGCTTCTAGACATTAGGTTAGGTAGAGCATAAACTTTTAGGCCATTGGGTTGCCCAACTTTTACATCGTTTGCAAGAAAGGAGAATTGAATTGTGTTCCATCACTTTTTTATTACAAGACAAACCTTCCCATGTAAGGCACATATGTTGTACACCTAGCAAAGAAATCGGTGTGATGCATATATCTAAACTGTAGAGTGTAGAGTAAATGTATCTAAACCATGGACTTTATATCCAAACTGTAGAGTATAGGGTAGATATGAGTGAATCCTTGAAGAGGGGTCGAAGACGATAAGGTATTTGATATGAGGTCATGCAACCAGCACCAACGCACACAAGACCATGGAACTGCATTGTTAGTAGAAGTGAATCCTTGAAGAGGTGTCAAAGATGATGAGGTATTTGATATGAGGGCATGCAACCAGCACCAACAAAGAGAAGACCATGCAACCAGCGCCAACACAGAGAAGACCGTGGATTCTCTATGTTTTTGATCGATACTCTATCTCCCACCAACAAACTTGTTTCTTGGTAGTTTTCTAAGTGAGAGGACGAAATTGCATTACTTATATGCCTTTACCATGGAAACTATGTTAATGAGGATAGTACTTCATGGATGGGTAGGAGTTACAAGTTTGTAATCTCGGCTTCTTGCATCAAGATATGATAGGTCTTCACTGATAAGAATTTTGAGATTCAACATATTCAGTAAATGGGCTCGAGCAGTTCAGTTATTCCCACATGTAAGCGTTTTTGTTAATATACGCATGAACTTGGAAAACTTGAAGTTACAAGTTACAAAGAATCTCTCTTGATTTAGATTGCATAGCAAGCAAGGAAAGACTACAAGCCTCAGAAGAGTAATGATAGACTCTCTCTCTCTCTCTTTGTCTGGTTTGTTGATTAAATAGTAACCATAGACTATATAACGCTCCCTGTTTTAGATATATGCCCACCTTTTACATCGTTTGCAAGAAAGGAGAATTGAATTGTGATCCATCACTTTTTTTATTACAAGACAAACCTTCCCATGTAAGGCACATATGTTGTACACCTAGCAAAGAAATCGGTGTGATGCATATATCTAAACTGTAGAGTGTAGAGTAAATGAATCTAAACCATGGACTTTACATCCAAACTGTAGAGTATAGGGTAGATATGAGTGGCTTCCACGGTACTGCATTGTGAGTAGAAGTCAATCCTTGAAGAGGGGTCGAAGAAGATGAGCTATTTGATATGAGGTGATGCAACCAGCGCCAACGCAGACAAGACCGTGGAACTGCATTGTCAGTAGAAGTGAATCCTTGACGAGGGGTCGAAGACGACGAGGTATTTGATATGAGGGCATTCAACCAGCGCCAACACAGAGAAGACCATGATTGGAAGCAAGCGTTGTCCACATACATACAGTGCTCAGAATTTCAAGGTGATGTTGTACTCGAACCATGACGTCTCCTCCGAATTGATGTATGCATTGAAGACGCGCTTCTGAGATGCGATTCCCCGGCAGAATGCGAAATCTCCCGTTCCCCCGACAATGGGTGCATGTTTCACAGGATCCGTGGCAATACCAGATCCCAGCAAAGAGAAAGTACCCTTGTAGGTGCCGTCATCGTACGCGAAGGTCTGGGCAAGACACAGAGTTAATTCCGATTGCCCACAGTTCCCGTACCATCCTTGCAACCGCCCCACACGATCCGCCGGATTTTCCAATGACATCTTCCTTGACAGAGGGTTGTCGAATGTGTGAAGGTTCGCGAACGCGAAAGGCTGAACCACTGGCGCCGCGCCCGTTAGGACGCTTGTGTACTTCGCATTTGGGTTGTCCAAGAATGTGTTGTTCTGGACCACTATTAACATGTAAAAATGGAGATTCGACGGCCGCTTCTTGGCATGCGTGCTTGCTGCAAGGGAAAACATGAAGACAGAAACAAGCAGAACGTTGAGAAGCAGCTGCGTATAGGCCATCTCCGAAAGCGCTGCTAATTCCGACGTCTCGTCTCGTATTGTAGATCAAGCACTGTCCATTTAATCGCCGAGAGCTGAATATATAAACGCAGAATTGAGTTGCTCGGCATTACTGTCCATATATATAGCCACAAATGAGAGTACACATACACAAATCCTCACTCTACATAATAGATTTACATTTAGAGGACTGCGCGTTGGCTTCAGCTGTGAGACTTTGTATCCTTTACATTTTCAAGCGAGCGCTGACTTGGAACAGATGCCGTGTTTGACATTCTAATGCATTTAAGCGAGCGCTGACTTGGAACAGATGCCGTGTTTGACATTCAAATGCATCATAGAGTACAGAGTCCAGACGGAAGAGAGCAGCATATAATGCATCATAGAGTACAGAGTCCAGACGGAAGAGAGCAGCATATAGCGCCTCTCTCTCACCTCGCAAATGCATCTCTCCTCAACTTGCATATTTCTCCAAAACATGCACCTCGAAGTCATACTGGGCTCTCTCTCTCTCTCTCTCTCTCTCTCTCTCTCTCTCTCTTCTGTGAGATTGCGCTATCCGAGGTTCCTCCCACCGCATGCTCACCACACAACGCCAAAGCTTCTCTCAACTTCCAAATGGACTTCTCAACTTGCACACTTTTCCGAGATATGCACCTCGAAGCCAACTCGATTATTCCTGGAACGTTCGTGTTTTTCTTTGAAACTTCCGAGAGGGGAATGACTATACCTCACGAGAGGATTGTTGAAACTTTTGTGAGGGGGATGACTATACACAAGATCTGCAAATTGTTGAGCACTTTTTGCCCAATCACATTATGCATCCCCTCGTTCAAGCTATTAAATCCGATCCAAGGAAAATTGGCCTATGAATCTTCTCTTTTCCATAGCCTTTCCCATCTCCAATTGAAATGACATCACACAACCCATAGAACTTGGCCTTCCCCGAGAATCACATGATGATGATGGCCATCATTTTCTATCTTCAACTCTTTCATACTTTCTCTAAATCGTTGGACATATATCGTCCGTGACAATGGGTTTTTATGGAACTCAGAACTAAGAGATCGCCACACTTGTTTTGTTATTCTTCCGTTGTTGAATATTCCAAGCATTCTTTAGATAGTGCATTGTACATAGATGCTAATAGCATAGACTCTGATTGCATGTACTAGACTATGAATAGATTAAGGATTGAGCATGCGTGTGTTTTGAGGTTTCATCTGATGACCAGTGAAGAATCTAAATGATATTAATCGGATATTAACAATTGACTACATAGTATAGGTAATCCGATATTAACAGTTAAGTGAATTTGAGTATAGTGTAATAACTAGCATGTAGTACAATAGCTGCACACTAGCTAAAGTTATTTTGTTACAATTCACACACAAATATAATACCTATTAGGTTACTCCAATTATATTCCCCACTCCAAAAACCTTAGCATTGCTAAATTCCCCTAACAACGATAACAATGATGGTGTTCTTAGGGGAAAGCGAATGAGTAGACTAAAGAAGTTGATCCGGAATAAGAAAACATCAATCAGGGAAAGAATATCCATTCTATAAATAATGTTCCACTTTGATACCAGTGAAGGGAAGTGGGGATTAGTTAGCGTAGAAGAATGAACCCTTGGAGGAAAGAAATTGGAAAATCGCATAGAACAACAACTTTCAAGCAACGCACGAGACTTTATAGTTTGTTTGGATGCAGTGAGGTAGTGTGAGACTAGAGACACCAAGCGTTGCACGATGCTAGAGACTGTGATTCCTAGTCTACGAATTGGATTTTGCAAATTATACGAATCCAAATAGTGACTTCAAGAAGGATATTTTCTCCTCCTCCAAGGAGAAAGCCCTTGTGAGTTAGGAAAAAGGAAAAACCCAACTCAAATCTAATGGTCAAACCTTTCAAGTAAACATTGCCAAACAAGAAGAAGAATTAGATATCAGAACCACTATGGAAGACACCATCCGCATTCATGTCATGGAAAAAGCTGTAAACTCGAATAGTTCTTTAACATATGGCCTAGGTATACATAGTTGAGCACCTTGTGGCAATGGTTTTGTCTTAGATAGTAGCTCGAATGTTCGCCAAAGAAGTTTAAGTGTTTATGGCCACCTTAGGAGGAGACACAACCAGATGGCTCACTAAATATCCATCCATTCACTTTGCAGATATTAGGGCTAAAAGGAGCATTTTTAACAAAACTTTCTTCGAGCATCCATAGCCTAGTGCATGATTCCTTGAAGCTATGGGAGGAAGTCTTGAGTTCAAGTCTTGAATGGACATGTCCATGAGTCTCTCATGATGGGTGCCTATATCTTACGATGTTGGGTGTGTAAGTGTGTATTTCCAATTCATTGAAAACAAAAACTTTTAATAATTGTTATCAACTTTACACTAATTAAAAATGTAACCTAGACATTTTATCAAATTTTATGCCACAATGTTTTAGACTTTGATGGAAAACCTTCCTCAGACTAATTTATCATAAAAAAACACTAAAGATCTCATTTATAGAAGAAAAATTTCTCTTATTGAGGGAGAGGTTTTGATTTTATGGTATTGAACCTACCACAAGCTTAGATAAAATAAAAGGTTTAGTCAGTGCATTAGAGTAGTAATTAGGGTTGAACCCAAACACCATCTATCATATTGATTGGTCCATTAGCTTACCACCAATTATACGGTACGAACCCATTGATGCATTAAGTGAATTATAGGTTAAAAGATATAGTACTTTACTTTCCATATTGGAGAAACATGGAATTGAATCACTTTTTTTGTTCTATACGTAATATCAAAAATCATAACGTAAAGAATTTTTGCTTTAATGGACATAACATTACTAGATCAAAGACCACTAATCACGTTTCACGTTGAGTATTATGGATTTCATTCAACTTAGTGCTCTCCAAAGATAGATACAATAATACAAAAACAAAGAGGGTATTAATTGACAGCCTGTGAACCAAGTTTTTCATGGATACAACCCAGATTATAAAGATTTTCACCATAGTTCGCACAAGCAGAAAGTTCAATGGGGTGCAATCTATAACTTTTTTCTTCAAATTCGTAACATTGAATGAAACTCTCCATATGTAAAAGAGTATGATCAAAGGAAGAAAGAATGTTAAGTGGAACCATCAATGACTAGTATGGTGGTGCTCACATATCTTGAAAATACCTCTACTCTGATAACCTATTCAAGATGCATTATGATGCTCATGTTGGCCTATCAACATCTACCATGCAAAAATGATATGCTATGTATCAGTAGGTTGCGGATTGGGTACGTATTGCTCTTGAACACTTCTCTACAATAACTCCACCTACTAGTACTAGATAATGATAAGAAAATCTTGTACCAAAATCTTCCATGGAAGAGAATACCATATCAGATCAAAGGAAAAAATGCATTAACGAACTAGTTAATAAAATAAATTATAATTACGAGGAAGCGGAATCTCCTACTTGAAATATATTCAAAACTATTACCATTATTTAGATTCAATTATCATAATTATTAGAATAAGTAGCTAGATTCTATAAGAGCCACTCACACAATTTTAGAAGCTATGGAAGAAAATTAAGTGGAATCCAAAGAACTACCTTCCATAGATAGCTATGCCAGTTTTTTCCACAAAAATAAAGAACTTTCCAATGTATTCATTGATGGTGGATATGGAGTTCACATTGCTGACTTCACTATTTGTGATCTTATGTGTTGGGAGGATATGTGGTTAAGATTTTTTTATATTTGCATGGCTGATCATTTTGTGATGCAACCATAGGTGTTATATGAAATATCCATATCCATAGATAGAAATTAATATTTTTGATACGAAAGTTTTTCTCATTGAGGTCACTGAATTGGCAAATGAATGTAATCTATTGTTTGGAAAATGTGGTGAAAGCAAGCCACAGATCATGAAGAATAAGGAACCCAAACCTTGGCATTTCATAAATGAAAAGAGAAGTATCAAATTCTCTTGGATCAAGTTCAACCATAACCAAGGGATTGCCTACCCATCATAATAGAGCCACCTCACATCTTGGATGCTCTAAAAGATATTAAGGCACCGAGTTGTTGGAGGAAAACCAACATCTTTTATCCATTGGATTCATCAATGTAAGTGCTATTGTTTCTCGTATTTGCGAATTGAATCCATTATGTCTTCTATCATTGTATAAGACTATATAGTCTACCCAATCAAGATATATTTACTACCTAGTATGGATAATGCATGGGATCACTAGAGGATTAACTAGAAATATCTGCCATCGGCACCAAAGAAAACTTTGGACAGTCACAATCCATTTTAATTTAACAAAATCTTTCCAGACACACTAATTGGTATGTCTTAGGCTTCTAAACAAAAATGGTAGTATACTTTTGTATTTTTATTCTATCATTTATGCTTTTTACTAACCCGTAGCCAAAATTTTACTTCAAAAGGTGAATTGAATAGTCACACTATTTAGCAAATGGTTTTGTTTGCATAAGTGTGCTTGTAATAGCTCAAGTCTTACAACATTATTTGCCCAAAATCTATCAAAGCCCATAACTTTCTAGACTCAATGAAAGCATTGAACGAGTAACTATCTAGCCAATAATGTAAATAGGCATATGATTGAGTGTGTGTTCTTTGTGAAGTTTCATTTGAGGACTACTAGAAGAAAAAAAGTGATTTTTTTTTGGATTACATAACTCACTCTCTATTAATTTTTAATAGCTTGTCTTAATGTAGGATGCACAGTATAGCTTGTGTTAAGTGTAATAATTAGCATGGAGTGTTCATTGGTGTTGAATTTCTATTAGGATAGATGCAAAGAGTTCTCATAGTGCCATGCAAAGTAAGGATAGGATACTGAAATACAATACTCATTGGTCTATTCCACTAATGTTTCCCACTTTGCAACTCCTAGCCTTGGTCCATTTCCTATATTGACATAAGAAAACTTTAGTGACTATGATGGGATGGGGTCGTTAGCTCAAACTAAATGAATCCAGTAATTAAGACATGATATCCTTAAAGAAAAATGGGGATTAGTTGTGGCAGGAGAATAAGGCTGTAAAGTAACAAATTTGAAAAAGTGCATAAAAGAATCCAAAGAAGCCAGAGTCTATAGTGACTACATTCTTAGAAGAAGAATAACATTTAGGCAATGCAATCATCCAATGCCTAGGTGAATCATCCATGATAAGAAACTAAGTATGATTAAAGCTAGAGTTTGGATCCAATAAGCTAGTAAAAGACTAGAGAGTGTGATTTGCAATCTACAAATTCAATATTTTAATATTATATAAACCAAAATAGTGACTTCAAGACCGATTAACGTTTTCTCTTAGAGGAGAAAGTTGTTGTGATCGAAGATCAAGGAAAGACCGTACCTGAAGTAAGCATTTCTAAGTAAGAAATTGTTTAGAATGAAGAATCTTTAATACTGTATGCAGCTATGACCCAATAGTCTCAAGAGAAGTGTATGTCTGTAGTAGACTCAGATGTTTGGTACTTTCATAGTAAGGCAACCAAACACATAACCTCATAACATAGTTTCTTTAGTTCACTTGAGTCCACCTCTATAGGGAATATTGTCACATGTGCTAACAACTCTTACCCTGTGGTTGGAGCTAGTAAGATCATTCTCACTACTACTCATGGTAGTTCTTTAACATTGTCAAATGATTTGTATGTACCAAGGATAAAAAAATATATATTTGCTATTTTACCATTATCCAAGATTGTCCTGCTTGTCAAATTTATTGATGACATATGTATAGTTCATGATCTCTCAAATGGAGATGTTATTATTGGTTCTAGATTTTTATGTCATGGGCTATATAAGCTCATAGAATATGAAAAATCTTTGAATGATGTAACATGTGAAGTTCAGGATTCTTAGACTACCTTAGATGCAAAGTTGTGGCATCCATGCTTTGGTCATTTGAATTTCACTAGTTTTTTAATGCTTCCATAAATATGAAATGATGTGCTCTCTGCCCAAACTTAAGGGATCTTGTAGACATGCCTATGAAGGCCGAATTTTGGGAAAAATGGAGCATTCATTATTTCCAAAAGATAGTTGAGTTTGAGATTCTCATAAATTACAACGTGTTCATAGTGATGTATCTGGTCCTATGCAAACACCTTCTTATGGGAAATACCTTTACTTCATGACTTTTATTGATGTTTTCGCAAGGCATACATGTGTGTATCCATCGAAAGAGAAGTTCAAAGTGTTTATGTGTCTCAAAGAGTTTTTGTTTATGGCTAGAACCTATCAGTAGGTAAATTGGACACCTTCCATTCTGATCGAGTGGGGGGATACATGTTTTTTTTGCTTTACTGCATTTCTCATTGAGCATGGGATAAAAGCTCAGTGTAGAAATTTTTTATTAACCTCAACAAACTCGAATTGCTAAAAGGAAGAGCACATCTCTCATGGAGATGGTGACGTGGACAATCAAAAGTCAGGCTTTACTAGCTTGAGGCTTGAGGTTATTATGTGTGCAACATATGTACATAATAGGTTTCCCAATAAAGCACTCCAATTTATGAGTTGATATGAGGATTGGCATGGTTGGAAGCAATCTATTGTTCATATGTGTGTCTTTAATTTTTTGGCATATGCATTAGTGCCTAAAAAACAACATGGGAGATTGAATGATATAGCTTTGGAATGTATTTTTATTAAGTAAAGTTCTAAAAACAAAGGCCATCATCTATATCATCCATAGACTAAAGACGTTTTAGTTAGTCGTGATGTTTTTCTTTAAGATGCAATTGATCCATTACTTTCATGTACCAAGGAGACTTTAGCTAGGTCTAGAGATGTGTATCACACTTTGCTACCTCTTCGTATATGTGGATAGACAAGTGTTGGTCCAAATGAGGCAATTTTCTCTACCTTTACATGTTCCACATGATGATGCCAATCACTCCATTTGTGATGTAGATTTACAATTGTTGATGAGAGGGTTGATGTCGAAGAGGCTAAAACAATGCCTAAATGGTTAGTGCAAAATTTTTGGGATAGCAAACTAGATGCACTTCTATCATATCATACTCATTTAGGATCTCGTAATGCTTCATTTGCAATAGATTGATATGCAATGTTTGTGTGTAGTCTTTGTGATGAGAATGAGCCTATTTATTTTCATGTAGAACAAAACTCAAAAATATGAATGGTTGCTATGGAATTAGAATATGATGCTACAATGAAGAACGGTAGTTGATTTTTATGTGATTTTCCTCCTTGCAAAAATTCCATCCACACTAAATGAGTATACAAGATAAAACATAAGCTTGATGGAACAATTGATAGGTATAAAGCCACGATTGTTGCCAAAGTTTATGCTCAAGAAAAAGGAATGTACGAACATGAAGCTATCCTCTCATTTGAATTCACAATGCCTAGTCTTCGGATTGCACCACAGAAATGTTTACTACTATAAGACTCTTTTGCATAAAGGATGGATAAGCTCCGATAGCTAGATGGACATTAGTATATGAGTTCCTTATTATTAGAGGAAGTGCAAAGCAGACATAAGAAATCGTACAATAAGAGTTTGCGGACTAAGATTTTTTCGTCGAGCGATTCAGTGCTTTACTTTCACTCTAAGACGAAGCGAAAGATGGGCGAACTTCAATTGTGGTGGATAAGTCTGTTTTGGATCCTTGAGATCTACGAACCAGCTTCTTTTTGGCTTGCTACATTGAAAACTATTACCATTATTTAGATTCAATTATCATAACTATTAGAATAAGTAGCTAGATTCTATAAGAGCCACTCACACAATTTCAGGAGCTATCGAAGAAAATTAAGTGGAATCCAAAGAACCACCTTCCATAGATAGCTATGTCAGTTTTTTTCACAAAAATAAAGAACTTTCCAATGTATTCATTGATGGTGGATATGGAGTTCACATTGCTGCCTTCACTATTTGTGATCTTATGTGTTGGAACGATATGTGGTTAAACTTTTTTTATATTTGCGTGGCTGATCATTTTGTGATGCAACCATAGGTATTATATGAAATATCCATATCCATAGATAGAAATTAATATTTTTGATACGAAAGTTTTTCTCACAAACAAAAACTTTTAGGCGATTCTTATCAACTTCACACTAATTGAAAAATGTAACCTAGACATTGTACCGAATCTTATGCCATGATATTTTAGCCTTTGATGGAACACCTTCCTTAGACTAATTTATCATCGGCAAAAACACTAAAGTTCTCATTTATAGGAGAAATATTGCTCTAATTGAGGGAGAAGTTTTGGTTTTATGGTACTGAACCTACCACAACCTTAGCTAAAATAAATGGTGTAGTTAGCACACTAGAGTAGTAATTAGGGTTGAACCCAACACCATCTATCATATTCATTGGTTCATTAGCTTTACCACCAATTATACTGTAAGCACCCATAGACGCATTAAGTGAATTATAGTTTAATAGATATGACTATACCTCAAGAGAGAGGAATGTTGAAACCTAATATGCCCAAGATCAACAAATTCTTGAGCACTTTTCGACCAATCACATTATGCATCCCTTGGTTCAAGCTACCAAATCTGATCTAAAGGAAATTGGGCTATGAATCTTTTCTTTTCCATAGCCTTTCCCATCTCCAATTAAAATGACATTACACAACCCATAGAACTTGGCCTTCTCCTACAATCATATGATGATGGCCAACATTTCCTTTCTTCAACACTTTCATAATTTTTCTATATGGTTGGACGTATAATCTTTCTATATGGTTGGACTCAAAACTAAGAGATTCTGAATTCCACAGTTTTTTTGTTATTTTCCATTGTTGAATATTCCAACGATTCTTTAGAGAGTGCCTTGTACATAGATGCTAATTGCATAAAGTTTGATTGCATATACTAGACTATGAATAGATTAAGGATTGAACATGTGTATGTTTTGAGGTTTCATTTGCTGAGAGAATATAAATGGTATAAATTTCATATCAATAATTGACTACATAGTATGGTAATCCTATATTATCAGCTAAGTGAATTCTAGTATAGTGTAATAATTAGCATGTAGTAAAATAGATGCAAACTAGCTAAAGTTATTTTTTTTTACAATTCACGCACAAATATAATAACCATTAGATTATTCTCATTAGATTCCCCACTCCAAAGACCTTAGTGTTGGTAAATTCCCCTAACAATGATAACAATGATGGGTTTGTTAGGGGAAAGTGAATGAATAGACTAAAGAAGTTGATGTGGAATGAGAAAACATCAATCACGGAAAGAATACCCATTCAATAAATAATGTTCCACTTTGATACCAGTCAAGGGAAGTGGGGAATACTTACAATAGGAGAATAAACCCTTAGAGGAAATATTTTGTAAAATCACATAGAAAAACAACTTTTAGGCAACACACGAGACTAGAGACTTTGTTTGGATTGAATGAGGTAGTGTGAGACTAGAGATACCAAGTGTTGCACAATGCTAGAGAGTGTGATTCCTAGTCTAAAAATTGGATTTTTGAAATTATATGAATCCAAAATGACTTCAAGAAGGATGTTTCTTCTTCCTCCAAGGAGAAACTCCGTGTGATTTGAGAACAAGGAAAATCCCAACTTACAAATAATAGACAAACCTTTCAAGTAAACATTAATAAAGAAGAAGAATTAGATATCACAAGCACTATGGAAGACACCATACGCATTCATGTCATGGAGAAAGCTATAAACTCGAATAGTTCTTTAACATATGGCCGAGATATACATGGTTGAGCATTTTATGGAAATTGTTTTTGTCTTATATGGTAGCATTGGTAGGTGGTTAAGTGCATCTTTTGCCACTTAAGCTATTGAAATTTAAGCTTCCACCTTAGTGAATAAATGGACCATCATTTTGAAGCCTTTTGGAGCGACATAAAGCAAGACTTGAAGCATGAGAAATAAAGATCAAATTTGAATTTGAATCCCCCTCACAATAGCCATATTCTTGAATCACACTAAAGTGTGATTTAAAAGCCTATAGTTTAGATATTGTGATTTCAAACTTGTAGGGAATCTTTTGATCTATATACATGCACACAAAGTGCTTCCAAGGTATGATCACATGTGTGTGAGCTATATGAGATTTTGAAAAAGCTAGCACACACCCTTCTTAGAAAGTCCCCTGCTTGCTTCACTGATTTCACTTATATTTGAGAAGCTATTTCTAGCTCATAGATTTTTGTGTCTATGAGCTATTTAGTCTTGAGTGCTAAGCGAGGTTTCCTTATATTTTATCACTCATTTCTTGTAATATTTCACTTCCTAGAAATCTATTCTAGTCTTCTCAAATTGTATCAAAGATTGTTTGAGAAAACTAGTTCTAGAATAGAGTAGTGATCTATCAATGTAGAGCTAGTGAAGGCTATACTTTTCTTTCTTGGAGGCATCTATTCACCTACTAGGAGTAACCATTTTGAGAAAAATAACTTGCAGTAGCAAGGTCTCTAAGTTTACTTTATGTGTGAAAAAACTTTCAAGTATAATCCTCAAAAATTACGAGAATTGATTGTTAGAATGAATAAAGCTTTTGTAAGTGTGCATGTGAGGCAACCTTTGCTTCAAGGCTGCATAGGGAAGGTTTTTTATTCTCCCATCACTGGTATGAGAGCTTTTCAACATATAAAAGCATTTAAGAAGGACCAAGCAAATTCATTGAAGGAATTCAGAGAAAGAAGAGTTATCATATCAAGTTCAAAAGCACACACCAAGATAAGGGATTCTACTAGTGAGGAAGGAGAACAACAATCTCAACAGTTGGATACATTTTGAAGTGAAAATGTAAAGCTATTGTAATTTCTCATTACTGTTATATTAAAAGGATCTAGGAGAGTGCATTAGAATTCAGCATGCCAGAATACAATACTCAAATTAGCCCAAGAAGTTAAGAATCTCTAGCTATCGCATAGATCCTTGACCTAGATAGGAGAGAATCCAACTCATGATCAACTAAATTGAGAGAGATAAGAGAATCATCTTCATATTATCTTATGACATTAGCGATGCCATGATAGGGAATATTGAAGACTTAGATACTTCCATGAAAGTATTGGAAATCCAAGAGAGGCTCTACTCCACTTCAACCACAACTAGGAAGATTCAATGGAAGAATGAACCTAACAACTTGAGAAAAAACACTAGTAGTAACAAAAATTATAAAATTATGTAAACCAAAGAGGTTGGTGATGCATTTCGTTCCATAGGTTGCCACATAGATGATGATGACCTAGTTACATGCACCTTGAATCGGCTTAGGGATAATGCGAAGTCAAAGGCTTTTACAACATCTTTGTATGTTAGAGATAGTCTTCCTGATTTTGAGCAGTTGGTGGCCTTGATGGTCACCAAGGAAATGAATATTGGAAGCTCAAAGAAAAAGGGCAATGGAACTCAAACATTCTATGCATGTAAAGTTAGAGGAGGAGCAAGCAATCAAGGTAGAGGAAGAGGTAGAAAAGGGAGAGTATATAATGATGATACTAATCAAGAATAAGGAAGCAAATACTTTTCATCAAGAGGGAGAGGAAAGTATAGAGGTAGAGGAGGAAGGTCCAACTAGAATAGAGGCAACCAAAATTCACATATCTGCTTTACTTCTGTAAAGTATGGCCCTTATGCAAGAGATTGCTATCAAAGGGAGAAGAGAAATTCAACATACAAAGGCCATGGTAATTATGGATCTAATTCAAATGAAAATGACAGCATGCTAGCTATGAAACAAATGAGTGATTACGAGACACAAAGGTTAAACACATGGTACATTGATAGTGAAAGTAGCAACCACATGAATTGCAACAAGGAAATCTTCTCAAACATGTAAGTGCCATAAACCAAAGGACATGTGGAAACACATAACAACACTCCTCATGCTATTACACATATAACTGATGTTATTGTGGAAGGTTCTCATAAATCCAAGTGCTTGAAAGATGTTCTTAATGGAAGGTTCTCATAAATCCAAGTGCTTGAAAGATGTTCTTAATGTTCCCACAATCAGAAGGAATTGAGTTTCTATGGGGAAATGTATTGAGAGCGGATTGCACATCAAACTCAGCCTGAAAGGATGCTTTGTGGAAAACCCTAAAGAGGGGTAGAGATTGATAGCCAAAGGTAGCAAGCAAGCAAAGCTATTCACTTTGAATATGAATCCTAACTTCAACCACACAAATTCACATTTGGAAACATGAAGGTAGAAGAATTGAACGTAAGGCACAAAAGTTACAAACATATCAATGATTAGAGATTGAAAGACATTGAGAAGGAGAGGTTAGTGATAGGGTTACCTACCCTCTATAATAAAAAAATTTAAGAATTTGTATGAAGCATGTTGTCGGAAAACAAAGGAGGTGACCATTGAAGAAGAGCTATTATGTGAGCTATCATTGATTTGACATAATCCATACATATGTTTGGGGACTAGAGATTTCAATTGGAGGTAATAGGTACTTTCTAACTTTTTTTGATGATTGCACAAGGATGACTTGGTTATACTTTATGAAGCATAAATCAGATGTATTGTATTATTTCAAGAAGTTCAAAACTATTGTTGAAAGAGATTTTGATAGGTATATCAAGTGTTTAAGTTCACACGGAAGGGGAGAATACATTTGGCATGAGTTCTCTTATATTCTGGAAACTAATGGCATCAAAAGAACAATCACATGCAGTTTAGAAACCACAAAATAATGGTGTGCTAGAGAGGAAGAGTAGATACATTGGAGAATGTGCTAAGCAAGTGATGAAGGAGATGGATATGCCCGATTGCTATTGGGTTGATGCAAGAACAAGAGCAATATACATCATGAACAAAGCACCCACACTAGCTATACATTCTACCACACCTTATGAAGCTTGTTATAGTAGGAAGCTAGATGTTTCACACTTGAGAGTTTTTGGTTGGACATGCTATGTATTGATTCCAAATGAATCAAGGAAGAAGTCTGATGATAAATTAGAAAGGTGTATTTTCATTGGTATGCACATGAGTACAAATGTTATAATTGTTATAACCCCACAACAAAGCAACTAAAGATATTAAGGGATGTAGATTTGATTAATGTTTACCTTGGTATGCTACAAATGTATCTATGTAGGCTACTCAAGATGAAGAATAGAGGACTTCAAGAGATGAACCAGAAAGCATGGTTCTTAGTGGACCAAGAGAGTAAAGTTTTATCATCACGGGATAAAGTTAGTCCTACATCAAGTCAATTGAATGATGCAAAGAGTAAATTCAAAGCCAAAATCAAAGAAATAGAAGAATATGAAGATCTATATATTGAGCTCAATATAGGCCACATGTGAGGCAGTAGGAGAGCTCAAAGAGCAACAAAAAATATCAAAATCAAATGAATGATGAGATAACAAAGTTTGATTAAGGTATCGAGTTGAAAAGGTTACACATGGCTCATTTTGGTTGCCTTGAAGAAGTAGTTACAAGATGCAAACCATTGAGAAGCATATCTAGAGGCTACCAAAACACACCAATACAGGAAAAACTACCCCTTTGATTTGAACTTTTTTTATTTGATTTTATTTCTCTTTTTTAATTTTATTTTACTTATTTATATTTTTTATATTTTCATATATTCCATGTCACATACTCTATTTATTTTCTAATTTTCTTTTAAAATATTTTTATTTACATCTAATTTTGTTTGTTTAATAATAATTCTACTTTTTTTTGTTCAATTTATTTGTGTTTTCCTTTTTTAGTTGATTCCTAGTTTTATGTAAACTTTTTATTATCTAATTCCTTTTTATAGATTTATTTATTTACATATGTATTAATCAATCCCTAAATTTTATTGTTTTGTTATTATATATTAATTATGTAATTTTGATTTTCATTTTTATTTTATAAATAAATATTTATGATTTCTTTTTTATTTAAACATCTAATTACTCACAATCAAATTAAAAGTAAAAAGATAAAATAAAAAAATAAATAAAATAAAAATAAAATAAAAAGATTTGAATCCTTCCTCTCTCTCTCTCTCACTATCTCTCTCTTCCCATTTCTGTGACTCTGCCTCTATTGATATGCACAACAGCCATCGCTCTACCTCTCTCTCTCTCTCTCTCTCCATTCTCTCACTTTGTGTGATCTCTACAATTGACCTTTTTTGCACAAATGAAGTCATCTCTCTCACTTTCGCTCACTCTCTCTCTCTTGCAATTCTCATTTATACTCATTCTTGTGGAATCCCTCATAAAATAAACTAGTGGATCATATCTCAACATATTTGCTTCTCTCTCTATCTCATAATCATATGAATCATCATCAATTTTTTCTCGTGAGAGCATGTTTGCAATATCATTCAACTTTCTACCTATGTGGGCAAAAGCTTACATATGAAATCCACCTAAGCATTACAATATACAAAAAAGAAAAATTAACAATCATGCCTATCAAAGGAAGAAATTTAGTCTCAACAACAACACTAACTCGTATGAAATAATATTTTTCCATGTTCATGTAGTTACTCGACCCCATGATTCTCTCTTAATCAATGGATACTTTCTTTGAGTTTTTTGCAGTATTATTGGAGCAATATATGTTTGTAGTAGAACTAGATGTTTGGTACATTTATAGTGGGCAACCCAAAGATATTTCCTCCCCAAAAGGTTTCTTTGACTCACTTGAGCTTGGTGTTACAAGGAATATTGTCACATGCACTAAAAATTCCTCTCATCCTCTAATGTCAGTTGGTAAGATCATTCTTACTACTACTAATGGTAGTTCTCTAACATTGTCAAATGTTTTGTATGTGCAAGGGATCAAGAAATTTTTTTTGTGGGTTTTAGGATTAGTTAAGATTGGCTTGGCTACCAAATTTGTTGATAACAGATGTTGAGTTCATCATCTCTCAAATGACATTGTTATTATTGCTTGTGGCATTTTATGTCATGGGCTATATAAAATAGTCTATGCAAGATATGTGAATGATTGAGAATGTTCAGTTCAAGATTCTCTCGCTATCTCAAATGCAAAGCTTTGGCATGGATGCTTTGGTCATCTCAATTATGCTAGTTGGCTATGACAATAGAAATCTGAAATGGTGTTCTCACATGCACCTTGTAAACGTGTCTGTTAAGGTTGTATTTTGGGCAAAATGTAGTGCTCTTCCTTCCCTAAAGATGTTTTAGTTCAAGCTGCCCATAAATTATATCTTGTTCATAGCGCTGTCTATGGTCCTATGTAGATACCTTCTTTTGGAAATCACCTTTACCTTCTGAATAGTATTGATGATTTTCCCACGCATGCATGGATGTATCCATTAAAAGAAAACTCCAAAGTGTTTATGTGCTTCAAACACTATCCTGTTATGGATGAAAATCTAGTAGCATGTAAAATGGGTACCCTCCATTCTGATTAAGGGGAGAATAAATGCCTTTTGATTTCAATGTATTTTTGGTTGAGCATGGGATAAACCATCAATGTACACTACCACATCTCAACAAAATGGAGTTGGAGAAAGAAAGTAGAGTCTCTTATGGAGATGGTGAGGTGTATGGTCAAAAGCGAATCTTTACCATGTAGCTTTTGGCTTGAGGCTATTATGCATGTAGTATATGTACTTTTCATGTGTCCCCCCAAAGCAGTACAATCTACCACTCGATATGTAGCTTGGCATGGTTACAAGCCATCTATTTCACATTTGCCTACCTTTGATTCTCTTGCATATCCATAAGTTCTTGAACAACAACATAGGAAATCAGATGACAAAGTAGTGAAACATATTTTTTAATACATTTCTAAAAAGTAAAGGCTATCATCTGTAACATGCACATACTAAATGCACTTTTGTTAGCCGTGATGCTATATTTTTGGAAGATGCTATTCAACCATTACTTTCATGTACCAAGAGGACTTCAATTAGCCCTTGAGATGTGTATGAAACTTTGTTGCCTCTTTTTACAAATGGATAGACAAGAACTTGTCTAAATGAGGCAATTTATTAGCCTTTATAGGTGCCAAATGATGGTTCAAAGCATTCCATTTCTTATGCACTTGTGGATGAGAGAAATAATAAAGAAGAGGAAACAACTATGCCTAATTGGCTAGTGCATACTTTGAGAGATAGAAAATTAGATGCACCTCTATCATATCATACTTGTTTAGGCTCTCATAGTGCTTGCTTTGCATCAAATTGCTATGCTATGCGTGTCTCTATTCTTTTTTATGACAATGGGTTGTTATCGTTAGTGTCCATGTAAAAGTCCAAATGGCCACTGAAAACTTTCTTATTTGTTCTTTAATAGAACATATAGTAGCGTGGTTAGCCACAGACTCTAAGTTTGACTCAATTTGTATGACCTAAGAAATCTCTGTTCACGGTCTCTATAGTGTGTGTTTAGGGAAGCCACCATATTATAATCATCTTCAAGTTTTTGGGTGTGAAGCATATGTTCATATACCCAAGAATCGTAGAGAAAAGTTGGACCATAGGTTTAAAAAAAAGCATTTTTCTTGGATATGGTCGAGAAGGAAAATTTGCATACTAGTTATGGGATCTTGAAAGAGGGTTAGTGATCACAAGTAGTGATGTCATTTTCAATGAGTCTAGGATGCATAAATAGCCCATTAAGGAGGTTGAAGTTAAATGATTGGTATTTGAGGATACTTGTCCTCTAGTTAGTATGCATAAAAAATTTGCACATAGGGATGTTCAAGAGAATGTCCAAAGGGCAAGAAAGCTTTACCATGTAAATAAGTATATAAGCTGAAATTCACATTAGATAGTGCTTCTTCAAAGTATAAAGCACGATCTGTTGCAAAGTTCTTTACACAACAACATGGTATTGATTTTGAGAAAATCTTTTGTCTAGTGGTCAAGATGACTACCCATTAAATGTTGCTTGGATTTGGCACAATGGAGGACGTAGATCTAGTCCCAATGGATGTGAAAATTTCTTTCTTGCATGGAGATCTTACAGATGAGATCTATATGGAACAATCAGAGGGTTTTGTAGTTCCTGGCAAAAACATTATATTTTTACTACTTCATTAGCCTATTTCTTTTGATGAAGCACAAAATTCCAAAAAGTGGATGGATGCTATGCAATCAGAATATGATGTTATTGGCAATAAATGCATATATAAGTTGAAATGTAATATTGATGGAACAATTGACAAGTATAAGGCTAGGATCATTGCAAAAGTTTATGCTCAAGAGAGAGGCAATGATTTTGATGATACCTTTGTACCCACTTGCAGAATGACAATGTTCATAGCACATGTGCACTTGCACATCATCATAGTTGGAGTGTGTTGGAGAAACAATCACTAATTGGACATATGTTTGAAGGTCAAAGCTTTAGAAGAAAACCACATGCCTATGTGAAGGGACAAATTCACAAGTGTATTATATTTTGTAAAGTTAGTTCACTTTAGTTCTAGAAGTTTTTTAAAAGTCACGAGATTGAGAAAAACTATATAAGTTTGAGCTCATTCATACAAATGTATGGGGACCAACAAAAGAAGGATCTATTAGTGGCTCAAGGTATTATGTTCTTTTCATTGATGATGCTACAAGATGGATAACATTATATGTTTTGAAGGAAAGATCAAAAGTGTTTGGAGCTTTCAAGCATTTTCATGCATATGCAGAGAGAGTCACAGGTCAAAAGCTTAAAAGACTAAGGTCTGATGGAGGGGGAGAATACTTCTCCCAAGAGTTCAATGATTATCTTTGGAACGCATGCATTAAGAGAGAAATAACTTGCAGGTATACACCACAAAAAAATCGTGTAGTAGAAAGAAGGAACAGGACTTTGGTTGAGTTTGCTAGAGCTATGCTAAAGGAGAAGAATTGTCCAAATTATCTTTGGGCTGAGGCTGTAAATACAGTTACATATCTTGTGAATAGATTACCATGTGCAGCTCTAAATGGAATGACTCCATATGAAGCTTGGTGGGGTAAGAAACCAACACTAGATCACTGTAAAGTGTTTGGATCAATTGCATATGCTTATGTGCCATCACAACTTAGACATAAACTTGAACCAAAGGCAAAAAATATGTGTTTATTGGTTATGATGAAAAGTAGATGGGTTACAGGTTGTGGAATCCTCTAACCAAACAATTTCTTGTTTCTAGAGATGTTACATTTGATGAACAGAAAAGTTGGTATGCAGATCAAAGTCATACAGCTGAAGAATTTGAAGAAGAGGTAAGAAGATGTGAGAAAGGAAAATCAATTGTGCAGGTGAATAGAGATGAAGACTATATGCAAGCAAGTACATCCAGAAGTGGATTAACAAGAAGGAATGAAGAAGCTCCTATATTTGATGAAGAGGTGTATCCAGACACTTATAAAGAATGTGAACCAAGAAGGTCAAGTAGGACTAGAAGACAACCAGAAAGGTATTCTTATGATACTTCTTACATAACTCAGAAGAACTATGCATATATGGTCAAAGATGATGAAGAACCTCAGAACTATGATGAAGCTAAAGGTAAGAAGCAATGGGAAGAAGCAATGAAGGAAGAGTTCAATGCATTAGAGGAGAACAAGACATGGGAACTTGTTCCTAAACCAAATGGTAAGAAAGTAATTGGAAATAAATGGGTTTATAAAGTGAAGAAGCTTGCAGATGGAAGTATATCTAGATACAAAGCTAGACTGGTGGTGAAAGGCTATGCCCAAACCTATGGCATAGATTATGATGAGACCTTCAGTCCTATAGCTAAGATGTCAACTATAAGGACAATCATTGCAATTGCAGCTTCAAAAGGATGGACCCTGAGTCAATTGGATATAAAGAATACATTCTTGAATGGATACATATGAGATGAGGTATACATGGAACAACCTCAAGGGTTTATAGATTCCTGGTATCCAAATTTTTTTTGCAGGTTGAGAAGAGCATTTTATGGATTGAAGCAAGCTCCAAGAGCATGGAACTATAGACTGGTGAAGTATCTCAATGATCTTGGATATCAAAGTTCAAAAGGAGATCCAAGTCTACTCATCAAAAGAACAGAGGAAGGTACAATCTACATTTGTATTTATGTAAATGACATTATAATCATAGGTACTTCAGATGAAGGAATCAAGGAGGTAAAGAGATTACTTGAGAAAGAGTTCAAGATTAGTGACCTAGGAAAGTTATCATACTTTCTTGGAATGGAAGTCACTTATACAGATCATGGCATATATGTATCACAAGAAAGGTATCTTCTGAATCTATTGAAGAAGTTTGATATGGAAAATTGCAGAGAAGCTTCAACTCCACTTGAAGTTAGTCACAAGCTCAATAAATATGATGGTGCAAAATACAAAGATATGATGAAGTATCAATCTCTTGTGGGTAGTTTGATTTATGCTACACTAACAAGACCTGATCTTAGTTATGTAGTGGGAGTTTTATCACAGTTCATGCATTGTCCAAAGGACCCACATTGGATTGCAGGTCAAAGAGTTCTAAGATATATCAAAGGAACTATAAAGGAAGGATTATATTATCCTTTTACATCAGATTTGAAGTTGAGAGCCTACAGTAACTCAGACTGGGCAGGTAACCAGGATGACAGCAGATCAACTCATGGTTACATGATATACATTGGTGATAAGCTTGTAAGTTGGTGTTCAAAGAAACAACATACAGTAGCATTATCATCAACTGAAGCTGAGTACAAGGGACTTGTGGAAGCAGCTAAGGAGGTCATATGGATGCAGACATTGTTCAAATGCTTGGGCATTGATCAAGGTATACCTACAATACATGGAGATAATATGAGTTCACTTTATCTTGCAGCAAATCCAGTTTTTCATGCAAGGACAAAGCACATAGAGATACAGTATCATTTTCTAAGAGAAAAGGTAAAGGAAAAAATCTGAAAAATTGCATAGAAGGAGAAGAGAGAATCTAGTTGTGTACATCATCAAAAGATCAACTTTCAGGCAATGCAATGATCAAATGTCTACGTGAATCATCGGCAATTGTGTCTAATGATACCAAGCATAACATGATGTTAGAGTTTTGATCCAGTGAGCTAGTGAAATAATGGAAAGTGTGATTCCTAATCTACAAATCAGATTTTCGATTATTATACGTACTCAAGTAGTGATATCAAAACGGATGGTTTTTCCATTTTGTAGAAGGAAGTCCTTGTAAGTGAGGACCAAGGAAAATTTCAAGATAAAACTAATGGATAAACCTCTAATAAAAGCATTTCTAAAGAAGAAGAAGTAGATATCACGACCAATATGGAAGAGGCCTTAAGCATTGATGTCATGTCAAAACTACCACATGCATATGGGTTAAAATTTCTATTTCACATAGTTCATTAACAAATGATCTAGAAATACATGCTCATTCCTTTTATGTGAATTTTTTTGACTTACATGTTGGCTAGAATGTTAATCAAATAAGTTTGAAGGCTTATAGCAACCATAAATGGAGGCATAGTTATATGACTCATTGAATATCTGGCCATTCACTTCGCCAACTAAGAAGGGAGAAAAGTAAGAGCCTTGCAAGGGTTTTGACGAAAAAAAAGTCTCCTATATATTGTTATCAAATTTGGATTATCTAAAAAAACAACCTTGCCATTGTATCGAACCTTAAATCACCATGGTGGTTGATGGAACATCTTCCTCAAACTAATTTATCACTGGCTAGAATACTCGAGATCTCATTTATAGAAGGACTATTGCTTGTATTGATGGAGAATAGTTTGTTTTGCTAGTGCAGGACAATCCACAAGTGGTGATTAGGACAAAGGTTTGAAGTCAAAGGATGAAGCAAAGATAAAATTCAGAAGCATGAAGACTAGTGAATGAAGACTTTTATATACATGTACACTAAACTTGTAATTAGCTCACTTGAAGCATCATTGAGTTCCTCTAAAGCTTCTTCATGTGTAGAATTTTCTCTACTTGTATGCTCCATCCGAAGTTCATCGATCTTTACCCTAAGATGGCCAATTTCTACATTCATATCTTCTTTCTTTGCCAAGTATGCTTCCTTTTGTTGAATTAAAGCACTATATTGTTCCTAGATTTCTTCCATATGGACAACACTCCAATGGATTTCTCTGGCTAAATCACCAAGGTATTTTGGTCTACCAGGTCCATTCCAAAACATCCATGGATACATATATGATCACTACATCATACTAGTGCTAACTTCACATGTCCGTCTGAGTGCTTCTACCTATCATGTAGATTACAACAATTAAAGGTTGGGAGTCATGGAACTTTCTGTGTGTTCTCGGCATTACAATCAAACTACTCCTTTTGTTTCTCGAGTTTCTCTGTTTCTGCATTTGCATCTGCCTTCCTTTTATTTTCTTCTTCCTATCTCGTCCTTGCTGCTTCTTCTTCTATTCTCTTCCTTGCTACCTCTACTTCTAATCTCTTTCTTGCTGCCTCATATATCCTTTAAGGTTCTATCATTAACATTCACTAGGCTCTTATGCCAAACTCAAGCTTATTTAGGGTTTGAGGCATGAATTTTAATAGAGCTATATTTTTGGTTTCTCCTACTTCAAAAGTAAAGAGCCTACCATGCTTCTCACCTCTGGCTATCTTCTTGAAGCCTTGACATGGATCTTCCACCAAAGCTCCATGTTGAGTGAGCCTTACTTGCAAGAATTTCTCAATTATTTAGCCTACACTTATTAGGTTTTTTGTACTAGTGGAAACATAGAATACCTTGCTCAAAATATTTTTCTTGCCATTAGAAGCTTTGACATTACCAATCTTCTCCACACTATGCTTTGTGCCATGCCCTATTTGAACTTCATGTCTATGCTTTGGACTTTTTAAATCAAATAAGAGAGCTATGTTGCATTCAACATGATTTGAACATCTCGAATCTATGTAAAATAAATGATTATCTTCTTTACCTTGTGGCTTTATAATCATTAGAAGCAATGAGTCTTCATGTTTTTATCTTCATAATAATTCTTGTAGTGTCTTCTATTGTGGCCTCTATTCTTATTGTTGAAATTGTGTCCGCCTCTGCCTCTATTTCTGTCATATCCACCTTTTCCACTTCCTTTCTAGGTCTTCCCATTGAACTAGCAATTGTGAGTGGTATGGTTGGTCTTATCACAAATGGCACAAGGTTGAACATTCCGGCCTTTGCTCTTGTTATGGTTTGGTCCTTTCTTCTTCCCTTTCCACTTGCTCTTGCATACAAAGCTGGCTTGGGAAGTCTCCTCTTCATCTTCTTCCTTCTTCTTGCCTTTTAGCTTCTTGTACTTCTTATTCGCATATAGAGTGGTAGTTGAATTACCATGATAGGAGTTACCCTCCTTTATGTTGTTGTTGGCCTCTTAATTGAAGATTTGTCCAAGAAAGATGTTGAAGTCTGGAGTTTGCACATCCATGATGAGGTTGTAGGTTGTGGTGAGAGATTGTCATTGCTTGTCACCTCTAGTCCATTTTAGAATTTGCCGCATGATTGCCTCTTCTTCAATCAGCTCTCCAATGCATGCCAATTGATCAGAAATTGTTGGAGCAAGATAATCAACAATTGATGATTATAGGAAGCTTATAAGTGAAGACTTGAAGAAAAGATTGAAGCCTAAGAACATGAAGTGAAGTAGAGGTTCAGAAAGACATGCTCTATATACACAAGTATATTAGCTTTGTAAATACTTCATAAATACTTGAAGTAATGATGAATCCACACTCATATGTATATATACACTTGTATATAGTCTTGATATAGATGAGAGATGAAGTATATGTTGGTGTATTTCACAAGCCTACACATTTTTCTTGATAGATACATTGAAGTCCATACACATATGGAGAAGCATAGGAACTAGTGCTAGTGGTTAATTACCACTTTATCTCTTTGTAAAAGTCAAATTGACTTGGAATCTTTTGTAAACACCTACCAAAAGGATTCGTGGAAAACATTAGCTCTTTGATTGAAGGAATATCTCCTAGGATATAGGAGCTTAATCATAGGGAGCCAAAAGTTTGAAGTTGAATTCAAATTTTTACTCATTCTCTATAAAAGAGGTCATAAAAAAGTCGCGGTTAGAACTCATCACTCCCGAGCTTCTCATTAATGATTTTGAGTGTGTGTGAGGCCTAAACTCCACCGCACACCTATCTACACCATCAGGCAATGACATTCATGACAATGGATTTGTACACAAGTGTTCATTAATACATACATTCTCATTGTTCATTTCTGAGTTCTCTGTTATACTCCTTGAAAGTCTGTCAACTTGTGGAGTGCATATCTCGGTCAAATATTCATCGAATTCAATGATCTAAAGCTTGTTGGTTTCAACTTAAAATTCTCTACATGCTATCAAAATGTGAGGAGATTCTATTCAGCCATTTCAGAGAAATGCGCGTCGAGGTGATCACTGCTCAATATCTGCTACAATCCTAAAAAATCGGGGGTATACCTTTACTTGCTAAATTGCTTTCTCTTAGCATAGTTTTAAATTCCTAATGTGCTGGTCATACCGAGCAAAAGATCCAGCAGGTGTCAAGACATAAATAGAAGGTTTTCATGAGATTTTGAGTTTCAAAGTTGTCTGTTTTGGTTCAATCATTGCACACATCATTTCCAAAGTACATAGGCCATTTTATGGTGTCATTGGAAAGCTAAGGAGGTCCACTTATCAAGTCTGAAGCAAAAGAGGGCTGGTACAAAGCAAGTTTAGGCAGTACCTTCTCAATATCTTGGAGCATCCATCCATCTTTCCCAACAGTGGTATCAGAGCAAACTAAGGTAAAATGGGAGATGGTTTTCCTTCATTTATTGATAAATTAGACAAGAACAACTATCAGGCATGGTCTTTGAGGATGAAGACCTACTTACAAGGAAGGAGTCTCTATGGATATATTTCACGAGATGAGGAATTGCCCTCATTCAAAACAAGAGGATTGCCAACAAAGGAAGAACATGAAAAGCTCAACACATGGTGTGCTAAGGATGCATTGACAAGGTCTTATCTACTCAACTCCATCTCTGATTTTCTTTTTCCGCATATTAGAAATTGTAAGACATCCCAAGAAACTTGGTAAACCTTGTCATCTTATTTTTCCTCCAACACAAAGGCTAGGAAAAATAAGCTGTGGATTGAAGTAACAACATTAAGGAAGCAACCTAAGCAAGCTGTTTCAGAATTTGTAACCAAGATTAAAGATGTAGCAGATCAGTTAGCAAGCATAGGAGAAGAGATTGAAGAAGAGCAGATTGTAAGTGATCAATGGGATCAAGGCTGATGACAAATGGGAAAGTTTCACCACTGCCATGGACCTTTACATGGACATGCAAATTCCAGATCTTACAACTCTCATGGGACAATTGTTCACTCATGAAGCAAAGCTCAACAAGAATGGAGACACATCCAAAGGTAATAACTCTTCTGCCCTATATATAGATAAAAAGTATAAAGATAAAGGCAAGACCAAGAAGGTGGAAGATGAAGGCTCTACCTCCCAAGCCAACTATGCAAGGAGAGGTAGATCATCAAGAGGAAGGGGCAGAGGAGGTAAGATTACAGATGAGTGTTTCAGGAATTACAAGAATCAGAGAGGAAGAGGATACCAAAGAGGTGGATTCTCACGGTCAAGAGGTAGATTCAACCATCACCAAGGCTACAACAACTACTACAACAACAATTACAACAATAATTACAATGGCAACTACCAAGGAGGATTCAAATCCAGAAAATACTACAACAACTTCCTCCCTTCTGATCATGAACATGACTTTAAAATCAGGTACAAATGATGACCACCTATTCTACATTGATTCAGGATGCTCGAATCATGTGGCTGGAAATGTAGCACTACTCTCTGATCTTGAGGAACCAAAAGGTAAGCATCAAGTCCAAATAGGTGATGACACCAAGCACTTAGTAGTTAAAGTTGGAAATGTTAAGACTTGTGATGAAAATCAGAACTTGTTGAGCATGGTACTTTATGTACCAACCATTACCAAAAATTTGATGAGTGTTGGACAGATTGTGGAGAAAGGTTTGTAGGTTAGATTCAACCAATATGGAGCATTTGTGGAGGATCCAAGACATGGGTTCAAGAGGATTGCTAAAGGAGAAAAATCAGGTAGACTTTTCACTTTTGAGTTAGAAGACACAAAGAATATTGCACTATATAGTTATAAAGATCAAACACTTTCAGAGCTTGAGATTTGGCACAAAAGATTGAGGCATATAGGAGAAAGAACCTTGAAGCAAATATGCACGGACCAATGTGTGCTTGGAATACCTAATGTATCCAAGCAACATATGATTTATAAGTGTGGTGCTTGTCAATTTGGGAAGTCTCACAGGTTACCCTTCTCAAGGAAAGGTTACATGCATGAAGATTAGCTAGAGCTTGTCCATACAGATGTATGGGGACCAAGAAAAGACCCCTTAGTCTCAGGATCAAGGTACTATGTATCTTTTATTGATGATTATAGCAGATGGACTGTATTGTACTTCATGAAGCACAAGGATGAGGTGTTTAATTGCTTTAAAAACTATCTTGCACTTGTTGAAAATCAGACAGGAAAAATTTTGAAGAGGCTAAGGTCAGATGGAGGTGGTGAGTACTTCTCCAATGAGTTTGAAAACTTCATGCAAGATAGAGGCATCAAAAGAGAAATAACCACAAGGTATTCTCCTAAACAGAATGGGGTAGCTGAGAGAAGAAATAGGTTGATTGTTCAAACAGCTAGGTCTATGTTGAATGAGAAAAAATTACCTAACTATCTATGGGAAAAAAGTGTTTCAACTGCCACTTATCTCATAAACAGGTAACCATCTAAGTCCCTTGATGGCATGACACCCTATGAAGCATGGCATGGTAAGAGACCCTCACTTGACCATTGCAGGATATTTGGATGTGTAGCATATGTACACATTCCTTCTCAGATAAGAGGTCAGCTAGACCCTAAAGCTGAGAAGTGCATCTTTATTGGATATGATTTGATTAAAAAAGGTTACAGGTTTAATAAACCTTCCAATAAGGGATTCATGGTGAGTAGAGATGTTGTCTTTGATGAAAATGATTCTTGGTATGAGAACGAATGTAGGAAGGTTAAATTACCCTATGATTTGGAAGAAGAATTTCCAAGTCTTGCAAAGGAAGAACCTACTCAGAATGAAGACTCAAGTTCAGATGATGAAGACACTATCAACCTTGAAGAGTTCAAGGCATGGAAGTCCAAGGGCATAATGGAGATGAAGAAGCTTGAAGACATACCTGAATCTTCAACTCAATCAATCAGAAGATCACAAAGAGAAAGCAAAAAACCTATCAGATATGGGTATGATACATCTCTTGTTACTAAACACTCTATTTATCTTGCCAAAGATTTGTCAATTGAAGAACCAGGATCATATGAAGAAGCCATAACGAAGACAGAATGGAAAGAAGCTATGGATGAGGAGATTGAAGCACTCAAGGAAAGTGATACATGGGAGTTAGTACGAAAGAAGGACTCCATGAAGGTAATAGGATCTAGATGGATCTATAAATTTAAAAGAAATTATGATGGCTCCATTAATAGGTACAAAGCCAGACTGGTAGCCAAGGGATTTGCACAAACCCAAGGCATTGATTATGAAGAGACATTCTCTCCTGTGTCCAAGATGCCAACCATCAGAGTGTTGGTTAGTGTGGCTGCATCAAAAAATTGGAATATGTACCAATTGGATGTCAAGAATGCTTTCTTGAATGGATGGATTTCAGAGGAGGTATATATGTCACAACCTCCTGGCTATGAGGACCCTAAGAAGTTAACATATGTTTGCAAATTAAAAAAGGCTTTATATGGATTGAAGCAGGCACCTAGGGCATGGAATTACAGGTTAACTACATACCTCCAAGACCAAGGTTTTGTCATGAGCAAAGTAGATACTTCTCTATTCATCAAGAGAAGTAATACAGAAGTAATATACCTTTGTGTTTATGTTGATGTCATCTTAATTACAGGTAATGATGTCAATGGAATCAGACAAATCAAGAGCCAGATGATGAAGGAGTTCAAGATCAATGATCTTGGTCTATTAAGTATTTTCTTGGGCTTGAGTTAGTCTATACTAACTCAGGAATATACATTACTCAGAAAAAATATATACAGGATATGTTGAAGAAGTTTCACTTGCAGGATGCCAAAGTAGCAAGTACTCCAATGGAGGTAAACTTAAAATTAAGTGCCCATGAAGGTGATGAAGTTAATGACATTACAGGTTATCAAAGTATGGTGGGTAGCTTAAACTATGCTACCTTAACAAGGATAGATATTGCATATGGAGTTAGTGTCCTAAGTCAATTTATGCACAAGCCAAGGATACCTCACTTAGAGGCTGCCAAGAGAATCTTGAAGTATCTCAAGGGTACACAACATCATGGTTTGTATTTTCCTTAAAATTCAGACATTGATATCAAAATCTATTCAGATGCAGATTGGGCAAGATGCAAGGATGATAGGAGGAGCACTTCTGGATACATTTCTTTTGCAGGTGATAAACCAATTTCATGGTCTTCAAAGAAGCAACCTACTGTTGCTTTATCTTCTACAGAGGTAGAATATAGAGGACTGGCTAATGCCACACAAGAAGCCATTTGGATTAAGCTTTTGTATACAAAATTGGGTTTATATACTAGGTCACCAATAATCTTTGGAGATAATACAAGCTCACTTCACCTTGCCACTAATCCTATCTATCATGCTAGGACCAAACATATAGAGGTCCATTACCATTATGTGAGAGAGAAGTTGTTAAGCAAAGACATTCAACTAACCTATGTATCAACCAACATGCAATGTGCAGATTTGTTGACTAAAGCTTTGGATGGAACCAAACTTTGCAGATTCAAAGCAATGATTGGATTGCAGGATATACATGAAGATTGAAGATGAAGACCAAGCCAAAATGTTTGGCTTGAGGGGGAGCTGTTGGTGTATTTCACAAGCCTACACATTTGGCTTGATAGATACATTGAAGTCCATACACATATGGAGAAGCATAGGAACTAGTGCTAGTGGTTAATTACCACTTTATCTCATTGTAAAAGTCAAATTGACTTGGAATCTTTTGTAAACACCTACCAAAAGGATTCATGGAGAAAGTTAGCTCTTTGATTGAAGGAATATCTCCTAGGATATAGGAGCTTAATCATAGGGAGCCAAAAGTTTGAATTTGAATTCAAAGTTTTACTCATTCTCTATAAAAGAGGTCATAAAAAAATCGCGGTTAGAACTCATCACTCCCGAGCTTCTCATTACTAATTCTGAGTGTGTGTGTGAGCCCTAAACTCTAGCCCACACCTATCTACACCATTAGGAAATGACATTCATGCCAATGGATTTGTATACAAGTGTTCATTAATACATACATTCTCATTGTTCATTTATGAGTTCTCTATTATACTCCTTGAAAGTCTGTCAACTTGTGGAGTGCATATCTCGGTCAACTCTTCATCAATTCAATGCTATAAAGCTTGTTGGATTCAACTTGAAGTTATCTACATGCTATCAAAATTTGAGGAGATTCTATTCAGCCATTTCAGAGAAATTCGCGTCGAGGTGATCACTGGTCAATATCTGCTACAGTCCTAAAAAATCAAGGGTATAGCTTTACTTGCTAAATTGATTTCTTTTAGCATAGTTTATATTTTTACATCATTCCACTTGGAATAGTTAGCTTGCTAATCTAATTAAATACCCCTAAAAGGAACTTTTCCAATTCCAACTGTGCTGGTCATACTGAGCAAAAGTTCCAGCAGGTGTCAAGACATAAATAGAAGGTTTTCATGAGATTTTGAGTTTCAAAGTTATCTGTTTTGGTTCAATCATTGCACACATCATTTCCAAAGTACATAGGCCATTTTATGGTGTCATTGGAAAGCTACGAAGGTCCACTTATCAATTTTGAAGCAAAAGAGGATTGGTACAAAGCAGGTTCTGGTAGTACCTACTCAATCTCTTGGAGCATCCATCCATCTTTCCCAACAATATAGATGAGATAGAGAGGAGTAGATCATGAGTTATGTGACTATCATCCATCAAATGTAAGATGAGTTGAAGAGAAGAAGTTTTCTGAGAATTGTGCATCCATCCTTTCTCCATTTCTCCTTCTATGTTTGATCATTTCAAGATTCCTTTTGTACAAGTCTAAGACTATAGTTAATGCATCTACGGTTAAGATTTGAGAGCCTTATTGTGATCAAATCTCATTGCATAGTGTAAAATTTTACACAAATGAGAAGTAGAAATCTAAGTTGGAAGGTAATCCATCTATGTCTAAAAGCATTTTATTAAGTGGGTTATATTTTGTGAGAACCAACTATTTAAAGTTGCATATGTAAATTTCACCTGAAAGTGCTTATTTCAGACACATATTTACTTATTGAAGTAAATCTAAAGTTTTATAAGTCCTTTTGGAGGACTTTAACTTCGAATAGTTGTAGAAAGATTAGCAGAGTGCTGTATCAAATTTTCGTAGAGAAGTTTAATAATTTCAATAGTCAATGAGTGAATTCTGTGAGGGAGACTTTTCTGAGTTAAGCTAGTTTTCATAGAGAAGCTGAGTGTTCATATTTTGGTAAAAGATCTTAGAATTGGTGAAAGGTTTGAGCTATAATTGACATAGAGGTGTTCTAAAATCAAGTGTAGCTTGTATTTTGGAGATTAATCTTCTCCATCATTGGTATCAGAGCAGGAATCATCAGAATTGAAGAAAAGGAAGACCCCCACTATTGCAGACATACAAAATTCACCATTTGAAGATTCAAAAGGAAACAATGTGAAGGAAAAGCTAAAGGGAGACACACGAGAGCAATCAAAAGGATCAGAAGTAGTAAATTTCAAAGCCATTAGGGGAAAAAATGAACCCTGCATGGGCCTTGTAAGGATCCCTAATTTTTAGGGATTAAGCTTAATTCTGTTCTTGTTTAAGGGGACAAAGTGCATTTAATAGGGCACTTTTTAGTAGGCTGGAGTAGGCTTTTTTTTAGGCTTCAATAGGCCTCTCTCTTTCTTATTCTAGAGAGAGAGAAAGAGAATCTACTTTCCACATCATCAAACTCGTACATGTATTTGAATAAAAAAATGAGTTTTTTTAAAAAGTCTCATTTTCAGTGTATATTAACTCAAAAGAGCCTATTTTTTAATATATATGTCAGAAGTTACTTTTTTGGGCCCATTTTCTGAAGTTTCTTTTAGAAAAAGTATAATTTTCAAACTCCCTCCAAAAGTAAGTGCCACATCATCAAATCCGTGACTATGCTTCCCCCAAAAAATGACTTTTTTCAAATTTCATCATTTTCAGCCATACTCAGTGGAAAAATACACTTTAACCCATACACATACAAGAAAACACATTTTTTGAGCAAAACCTATGCTTTAGACTCCCTTCCAACCAATTTTTCATCTTTGTTTTTGATATTGTTGGTCATTAGCAAAGATGGTGTTGACATGTATCACAAACTTCACAGTAGAACGTCCTCATGCTCCTGCATCAACAAGTATCCATGTTCGTGTGCCTAGAGAGTTTGCTCCAAATACACGATGCAACAATGATGCCAATTCTCAAAATGAACGTCGTGCAGCTGGAGAAAAAAGTATTGATCTTTGGGCTCATGGTTCACTCTATCCTCTTGATCCAATATCTTCTTACCATCCAACATTCCATAACCTCTCAACTTTACTTCAGTTCATTGGTGCGGGTGAAGCTGGACTATTAGGTTACTGCAAGAGATTATCTACACATTCACTTGCTACTGCTAAGTATTGGTTCCAACAACATCACATCCATCATATGAGGGTGGTCACTTTAGAAAGCACAATCATATCTTTACAAAAACAACTTGCAGATTTGGAAGAGGATACTGAAGCAAAACAAAGCACAATTTCAAAGTTAACTGCCAATCTCCAGCAGCTGAAAGAGACTCCACTTGGTATGAGACATAGGAAAAGATCATTGTCATCCTTTGAAGCTCTTTCAAAAGGTGGTGGAGCACGCAAACGATGTATATATGCAACAAGGTGAGTGTTTGTTTTACTTTTATATGTTTTAATGAAGATTTGTAATGGAATATTTCATTGTGTAGGTCGTTTATTGAAGACATAACTGCTTCATCAACAACACAAGACCAATTCAAGCTGATGAATAGCTGTATAAACACCAAAGAAATCACTTCTGCTTTAGACTCACGCATAGGAAAGTGTATTAGAGTTGTTGTTGAAGCTGAGTTTTCAAAGAAGTTAAAAAATCTTATCACAGTGCAAGATGTGCAGGCAATATGTGACGAAGCAGGCATCAGTAGAAATGGGTATACTGCAATGTACACCCTTCTCAGGCAAGCCTTACAATCACAAGGTATTTCTCAAAGTATATTTCCATGCCCATATAAATTGTCTATCAATAAAAAAACTTCAAATGAGGATGTGACTCGTACTATTGGACAATATTTATTCATAGAAGAAACTATGCCTGCCTCTATTTATCATCCAAATATTCCCAAGAAGCAATCAAAAATCCTATCTACACAAGGATTTACTTACACTAAATTCAACAATATATTTGTGGATCTTCAGAAGCTTCAACAAGCAATGGTTCACTTTTATAGTTCAACAATCAAAGGTACCCCTACTACCTTTTATTTGGTGTTGAAGTTCTATTGCATTCAAGTGTCATATTAAGATAATGTTTTCTCTTTTGTGCAGACTGTAATGTTAAGTTAAAGTTCATACTGAAGCTTGATGAGTGTCAAATCATAAAGGGTCGGCGACTATAAAGGTTGAGTGTGACGCTAATGAACGAAATTATGGACCATGCAATGAGTGATGAAACTTTAGGAGAGAGGGACCATTTGACTTATAGTGTGCAATCAGAGAGAGATATCTGGTGGTTAGGTGCTATAGAAGTTCCCAAAGAAACAAATAATGTTATTTCATGGATTTTTAGTAGGACTCCGTGGATTACGGAAGTAATCTCTTCTCAAATACATGGGCAAAAGCTTTTTGTAGATGATATAGGTGATTTTGATGTAGAATGGCATTTGGGTGGAGACCTTAAGAGTATAAAATGCATGTTAGGTTGTAAACAAGGAGCATCTTCTCTCTATCCTTGCCCATATTGTACACAAGGTTACAAAGGATCTAAGAGACAGTCTAAACATGCAAGGGCATTGACGAGAGTTGATGACTCTGAAGAAATTGATGAAACAGATTCATTGAATCACAGGGAATGGGAGATATCACTTTTGAGGTGTCCAATGTTACAGGAACCGACTCGTGATAAAATAAGCAATGATTGGAACCCCATTATCCCATTTCCATTAGTCAATGTTCACTTTTGTACTTTGCATGCATTCATGAGGATCTTTGATAGGCTTTTGAAGCTCCATGTTGAATATGCATTTGCAATGAAACCACTAGAGAGGTCTATAATAGCAATCCAGAAAATAGAAGATCTTTTGAATTCTATAGGTTGTCATGGTAGCCACGTATCTTTAGTTGTTAAGAAGTATGGTGAGTCTCAAGAGATTTTACAACAAGTTTCAATGACTGGGAAGAAGGCACGACGTTTCTTTAAAAAAGATGTGAATAGTCAAGATGATGGGAAATGGGAGCTTTGGAAGGACCTCTGTTCAATTACAACTGACAATGATAGTCAGGTTGATCTCATTAACAAGCGAAAGAAGGTTTGGTCATCGTTCGATCAATTGTTACATTTGATGTGTTTGGCTTCCACTAATGCTTCACAACGAGAATTATTCCAAGTGACTTTGAAGGAGTTTACACAGTCATTCATCTTATCTTGGGGAGAAAGCAACATTACACATTACATAGTAAGTTTCGCTTACATTTTTTTATTTGGTCTTAAACACTATGTGTATATCTTATTGACCAGATCATAGCATATTCTTTTTGCACATGGAGCATATTTTATGAATCAATATGGGTCACTGGACATTTTTAGTACACAAGGAATGGAGAAGTCACATTACAGGGCTAGAGGTGTTTACTTTAAAAACACTCGTCATGGGGGTGGTCTACTCCAATCAAACTATTTAGAAGAAATGTTCAATTGGTTCTTTCGTGCGACATTTGCTAGAAAATATGTAATGGAAAAGGCATGTGAGTCACAACTAGCAAAGATTACACGAAAGCTACAACATGATATTGCAAGAGAGAAGTGGATATCATCGTCAGGACCCGAACATCATGCCCAATGGCGTTCACAAAGAGTCCGCGAGGGTTCTGCTTGGAAATAATTTCCAAACTCTTAAAATGCATTATACTTTTCAAGGTTTTTATAACCCCTTTCACTTCAAATAAAATTCTACTATTTTTGTGAATATACTTTTAATGTCTTAAAACTAATTTTTATCCATTTAAATGTGAACAGGACAATTCTTAAGTGAAAGCCTATAAATAGAGGTGTCCTTCCTCATTTTACCACTTTACAATCTAAGAGAATGGCACGCACAAAGCAGACTGCTAGGAAGGATCATGTCGTCTACCCTAGCCATGTGCAAGGTACTCAGCGCCCAACATGGATGACACCCCACAAGAAGCGTCGAACCACAAGCCACTCTTCAAGACGAAACTCAGGTGCAGGGACACAGTCCGGTAGCATTGCATCGCGGCGGGATGAAGGTTCACCAGAGAGAGATGTATCCCAAGAAATAAATTATTCCCCTTCTGCATCTCATGATGAGCCCCCAATCAGGACACCAGTGAAGGCAAGGCCCAAACAACGAGGACGTAGACGAGTTGTGATTGAGACATCAAATTTATCGAGTTCCTCAGATGAAGAAAGTATAAATGAGCCACCATGGAACAATGATGATATCCCCGTGAACCATCGAGTAACACAAGGAGGCAAGACACTCCCCCCAGGACAAGGACAAAGACCAACCGATGAAGAAAGAGAGCAAGGTCGGGCAGAGGAAGTAAATGATGAGGCAGGACCATCTAGGCGTCCTCCAAGAAGAAAGAAGAACTATCAACCACGTCGTAGACCACAACGACCACAACCCAACATCCCCCCAAACGCAAGAGCACCACAAAGGCGCAGAAAGCAAACCAGAGCCTTTGCAGAGATTCGACACTATCAAAAGTCTGTGGAGCTTCTGATTCCACGAAGGTCATTTGCAAGAGTTGTGAAGGAAGAGATCCAACGCTATTGCGCTGGACTTCGTATCCAAGGGATAGCCATTGAAGCTCTACAAGAAGCTGCAGAGGCGTATCTTATATCAATGTTGGAGGACTCTAACCTATGTGCCATCCATGCAAAGAGAGTGACAATACAACCTAAAGATTTGCAGCTAGCTAGGAGAATTAGAGGGAATAACCATTAACCATAATTTGTACTCCCTTGTTTGGATAACCTTTTGTATATCCCATACGATGAATATTTTGTAAAACCCAAATGATGAATATAATCTTTGTCTTGTCATATTTGCTCTCCCAAATGTTTATCTCTTAGTGTACATGTTTTGAAGTTTATTTCTCCTATGTTTGTAGGTGTGTTTTTCCAGTACATCTTTGAAGTGTTTTTCATAGTTGTATCATTCTTTTTTCTGTACTTGTTGTAAGTGGTAATGCTATTTAATGCATTTCATGGCCAAGAAATGCCAAAAAAAGGCCTGCCACAGAAACGCGGGGATGGGCCCTGCAAAAGTTTTGCAGGGCCTATCCCCGCGTTTCTGTGGCAGGCCTTTTTTTGGCATTTCCGAGCCATGAAAACCCATGCCATGCACATGGGGGCATATGATTAGCCTTGGCTAGAGTGCACTGCATGCTAAACCCCTGACCAATAGCTAAGAAATGTTTATGAACATACATACATGCACTGATTTACTGCTGCATGCTTATATGCACCCAGAGGAGTCTTAATTTCCTCTAATTATTGCATATAAGAAGAATGTTCCACATTTCCCCAAGTGAAGGTGCTAATTGAGAAGATAGACTTGCAATACAGGTAACCTAGTGCATAGGATGGCCTAGGAATGCAAAAAAAAGGCCTGCCACAGAAACGCGGGGATGGGCCCTGCAAAAGTTTTGCAGGGCCCATCCCCGCGTTTCTGTGGCAGGCCTTTTTTTTTGCATTCCTTAGCCATTCCATGCATTTTGGGCAACACAAATTACAAGAAACAATGGAAAAAGACTGATTAAACTGTGCAAAAGTTATGAGATTGTCAAACCATAAAGATATAATAGATTGAATGCACATGGAAATTGGAAAAACAAAACATTGGTATTATAAAGTTTTTACAATTGGCTCTTGGCCTTGAGCCTCTCCACTACATTCTTTCTTCTCTGAAAAGATAGAGGCAATTGATAAGTCAAAACTGATTGGGATATTAATTGAGGGTCTGTCAATCCAAGACCCAAAGCTATTCCTATTTGACCTAATATTTTTCCTCTAAAGTTAACTCCTAGGGTAGTAAGGGCAAGGGACTTCCTAACTAGAAATATACAATTGGTCCCTTGCATTATTGTAGATAGGCACAAAACTTTACTCAAGGCCTTCATACACCAAGTCATGAAGTGTCCTTGAGGGGAAAAGTCCTTGTGGATTATTACAAAATCTTCCTTTGGCAATTTTCCAATGTACTGTGCCAAGGAAGAGCCATGGCCCCGGGAAACACGGTCACCACCACTCCTTGCTGCAAATTTATCCACTTCAATTGTTTCTTGCACATAGACAATCATAAAATTAAATAGATACATCTTGTATGAATATGAGACAACCATAAATGTCAGTAGAGACTTACATCTTGAAGCCTGTCTTCATCCTCTCCTCTTCCCATTGCATCTAGTGGAATTGATGAATGGGCCATGCCACTTTGCTCCACAACAGGGGATGTTGGAATCTTCTTCTCCAAAATTCTTTCCCTTGCTGTGGCTAGATCTTCTTCACTGGCATCTTGGTTGGCATGGCTCAAAATCTCTTCACACACAAATGCAATGGTGTCCGCAACTGATTCACCAAGTGGAATTGTTGCCTTTTCGATAATGTCAGAAGTGTTGTCCATGGGAACATCCGAGGTTGAGCTGAAAATACTAAGGCATTCGTCGAGGCGTAGACCGAATGCCTTCTCAATATCATGCAGGAACAAAAATTCCTCTCCATCAACAAGTACAACTGAAAACATTTCCATCTCTACCTCTGGTAGAGTGGGTTCCACGGGGTCTAAGTTGGAGGGTGGACTCTTCTGTGTACTGGCTTCCTTTAATTTGTCCACTACTCCTTGAGGAAATTCTCTGGAAATTTTTTGACTCTCTTCTAATAAGTTGAGAGCTTCTGTCTGGGGTTCCTTCTTGTCATCTACAAAACCCCCAGTAACAAGATGGGGTAGGTCCATGGGTGAAGGTTCGGGCTCCTCATTGACAAAAAAGATTGTTGTTGCTATGTAGGAAAGATATTTTCTTCCCATTTTCCTTTTCTTATTTAATTGTTTAATTAAGGGCACTGTGTCATCTAACAGGTGCCCTGAAGCCTCAGCAATCGCCATGAAACGCTTTAAGCGCTTCGCAAATGCCTCATCTCCTTTATGAATGTAAAAAAGCAGGTCACAGGGGACCCATATACACTCATATGTTGGAATATCTATGGCATATCTTAAAATATAGAGTTCCATAAAATCTGTAATCTCATCGATCACATCGGAATTCATGGCTATTGTCCCTTCAAGATTAGGGACTCTACAGACTAGGTCATACAAATCCGTACGACCATTGTAGTCTGTAGTTTCCAAAAACTCCATGAATAAATCTCGAGGAGATTTCATGGGAGTGGAAGTGCTAGCAGCCATTGCTTGCGCGCGAGATTTCTAGAGGCTTGCAGTCTGTGCTTTCTAGCTCTTTGAGAGTGCAAATGTGAGAAATGAGCACATAGAGCCATTTTTATAGCAGTTTCAAGTTTTTAAATTGACTGGGCCCACTTTTAAAAGTATAGAATAAAGAAGTGCAATTTCAAAAAATGAGTTTCGGATGACAAAATAATGCACAGAAAAAAACATGGGCAACCACATTTCAAAGTAGTGAACAGAATTCTTGACATTCCAAAAGTTTTGAAATTATCATTGCAGAGAATAAGGTATATACAATATCTAACATGAATCAATTGTCCTACTTTTTACAAGGTTCTTGAAAGTGCAAAAACCATGAGATACAATGACTAGGGCCCAAGAAGTGACATTATCAGGTTGCAAAAGAACTATGACAATGAGAGCTCTGTTCCATCTTTGCTCCAATCTACAGGGACTTTCATTTTGTATTCCATTCTTCTGCCCACCTGTAATCAATTTGCAACAAATTAAAGTCATTAAAGTAAAATAAACAATAACAAAAAGATTACTTTAACAAAAACATGAAACATTTCTCACCTTATGTCCTTGAATTTTGAAGATGGATTGAGTTAGTCCTTCAAACCCCATAATCATCAAGTGTTCTCTCAGATTAGCCAAGGTCCAATGATTATTCACTAAAATAGTTTCTGTTTCATTGTTGGGAAATCTAAGCTTTATTTCAAATGAATGCAAAGATCCCTCTGAACTTTGAAATGGTATCCATTTGCCAAGTTTGCACATCCAACGATCATAGTAGAATTTGATGTATAATGAAGTACGTTGTTTCAAATATCGAAATGCTATACCTGTTCCACCTATTTTACAGAGATATTTATCACCTTTTGCAATTCCTTCCATCAAACCCCAATTTTCACCAAGAAGACTTTCGACTTGCTCATATGTGATATCTTTACACATGAACATGGTGGAAGTCTCTTGGAATGAGAATCCTTGGAATAAATATACAAAACAATGAATGGGAAAAGACCAGTGCAAACCTATAGACCTAGACACTTTTGTGAATTTCAAAGAGTTATGTATATCCATTACCATCTTTTGCTTCAAAGATGATACGGACCATATATCAGGTTTTGGCCACTCCAAGCTAAGAAGAGAATGTACTTCAATTCTCTCTAACCTTCCAAAACCATTCATTGTAGAGGGTACAACATATCTATGTGTGTAAAAGAAAAATCTATCATGGTAAAGTTGAGCAGGAGATATATTTGGAAAGACTAGTGCACCAACATCTGCATGCAATGCCTGGAAAGTACCTGTAAGACTATGAAGTGGTTGCTCTTCCACCAAAGTAGAAGGAAATACATCTGAAAGAAACAAAAACATATCTAAATAGTTCAGAAATATATCCGACACAAGAAAACATAAAATATTGTAGAGTAATACTTACAGTTCACAGGATATCTCATACTACTAGAGTTTTCAAGTTTCATAGTTGCCATTGTAAAAACATGTTGTACAATAGCAACCATCCCATTGTCTCTATGCTTCTTGAAGCCAAGTAACTTTCCCTTCCAATGAAGATCTAAGTTTCCACGATCTCTAACTCGATGAGGCCCAACTCTAGAGGGTTGCATGTACACCCATGCACCTTTGGAGTACTCATGTGATAGCCACTGCCCATCTGTGGCTTTGATATTGTGACATCTTAATGTGAGGATTTCATCTTTTGGTCGCCTAGAAGCTTTAGATGTTGCCATTGAAGCTAAAGGTCTTCAAGCTACAACAGTAATTCGAGATAGGAGATGCAGGTAGGTTGGAGTGTAGAAACAGGAGCTTCAATGGTGTGCTACAGAGTGAAAGTAGTGGGAAAAGATGACTTTTTGGGACCTGGGTATGAAAATGTGAGGTTTAGGAGGGAAATAACTCTTTTTTGAGTATTTTTGAAAAAACTCATTTTTTTCAGCTCAAAACATGCACGGATTTTGAATTTGGGGTCAAAAAGAGTACTTTTGACCCTAAAAAGTAATGGGGGGTCCATTTTCAGGTGTTATGATGAGTTTTTTAACTTTTCAGAAATTTTGAATTTTTGGGCCCAACTGAGTTACGAGATTCATTCTCTCTCTAGAGGCAGCTCATTAAATAAGGGAGAAATATGTCCCCTCTCCACCCTTCAGCCTAGTATTTTATAGGGCATACACTGTGGCCACCACCCTCTTCTGATTGGTCCATCACTAATCACTCCTTAATCTAAAAGGCCCATTCAGGGTTCATTTTTTCCCCTAATGCTAAGATACATTCAAAAGATTGATAGTACAGGTGAAGAAAGGAGGGGACATAGTCTCCAAATTGAGAAGTTGGATAGAGAGAACTATCAAGCTTGGTCTATGAGGATGCAAGCTCATCTTATGAGCAAAGATCTGATGGGATACATCACAGGAGAAGAAGAAAATCCAGAGTTTAAAGATCCTAGTGTTCCTACTAGGGAGAAGCTTGTAGATTTAAAGATTTGGATGAAGAAGGATGCTCAAGCAAGGAGCATAATCTACATGGCAGTAAATGATTACTTTCTTCCTCATATCAGAGGACTTGAAAATGCAAGTGATATATGGAGTGCTTTGGACGAGCATTTTCAAAATACAACCAAGTCAAGGAAAGCATCACTATGGGCAGAGTTTACCACATTCAAGAAGAAGGCTTCACAATCAATATCTGATTATGTGACAAAAATGAAAGACATTGTTGATTCCTTAGGTGCATTTGATGAAGAAATTGAATGAATGTTGGCATAATAATCAAAGCAATGGTAACTTTAGTCAAAATTTTAACCAAAGAGGAAGAGGTGGAAGAAATCAGAGAGGAAATTACAGAGGTAGAGGTGGTAGGAGCTTCTTTGGAGGAAATGGAGGAAGAAACTTCCAAAACCAATCCTACAATAACACCTACACAATTATGCATGAGATCAGATTGAAGACTCAACTCTTATTTTGAATGCAACATGTGAAGCTTCAAATGAAGACTTAAGGGTATTCTTTATTGACTCAAGGTGTAGCAATCACCTGAGTGGAAACATTTCTTTGATGAATGATTTGGATCATAAGGCAATTAATCATTCAGTTCAAACTGGTGACAATATAAAGCACAAGGTGAAGTCAATTAGATTAGTTAAAGCCAAAGATGGAAGTACTCTCTTGAGTATGGTTTTGTATGTTCCTACAATTCCAACGAAATTGATTAGTGTAGGACAAATTGTGTAAAAAGATTATGAGTTAAGTTTCACTAATGATGGAGTTTATGTTGCAGACCCTAGTCAAGGGTATAAGCAAATTTTTACAGGAAAGAAAGAAGGAAGGCTCTTCACATTCAAGGTACAAGGTAATGTTGGACATGCCATGTTTACATATGGAGAGCGAAAGGTGTCTCAATTGGATCTTTGGCATAAGAGGCTTGAACACTTCAATGAAAGAGGTATCAAAGAGGTGATTAATAATGGTTCAGTACTTGGTTTACCTAATGTTGCAAGTCAACACATGACATGCAGATGTGAAGCATGTCAATTAGGTAAGGCTCATAAACAATCATACAATAAGCATGGTTTCATGTGTTCAGAAACACTTGAATTGGTAGATATAGATGTGTGGGGTCCCTTAAAGGACTTCAGCATAAATGGTTCAAGATTATGCCATATATGTTGATGATGCTACAAGGTGAGTCACTATTTATGTGATCAAAGTTGAGTGAGATGTTTTTAATACATTTAAACACTATCATGCATATGCAAGAATAATTACAGGAAAAAAATTCAAGAGGTTAAGATCAGATGGAGGGGGAGAGTATTTCTCAAATGAATTCAGTGATTATTTGTGGAATGGAGGTATAAAGAGAGAAGTTCCTTGCAGGTACTCTCCTCAACAAAATGGTGTAGCAGAAAGGAGAAATAGAAGTCTTGTTGAGTTTGCAAGATCAATGATGAAAGAAAAGAATTTCCCTAATTATTTGTGGGCTGAGGTTGTAAATATAGCCACATATTTGGTTAATAGGCTACCATGTAAAGCTTTGTAGGGTATGACACCATATGAAGCTTGGTGGGTTAAGAAACCTACATTAGATCATTGGAAAGCATTTGGTTGCTTAGCCTATGCTTATGTTCCTTCTCAATTAAGGCATAAGTTTGAACTAAAGGCTGAAACATATGTGTTCATTGGTTATGATGATAAGAAAATGGGATACAGGTTGTGGAGTCCATCTACAAAGCAATTTCTTCTATCAAAGGATGTCCCATTTGATGAGCAAAGTACTTGGTACTCAGGTACAAATAATACTTATGCAGGTCTTGAAGAAACATTGAATCAGAAGAAAGGTAAATCAAAGGTTCAAATATTTGAGGAGGAAGAGAATAATGAAGCACTAGTTGAAGTTGAAGACATGCCAAGATTTGATCTAGAATGTGATGAACTTGAAAATTCAAGAAATGGAGAACTCAGAAGATCATCTAGGCACAAATGGCAACCCACAAGGTATAGCTATGATAATTCATTCTTGACTACTAAAGATTATGCTTATATGATAAAAGTAGATGAAGATCCATCCACATATGTTGAAGCCAAAGGAAAGGAGAATTTGGAAAAAGCTATGAAGGAAGAGTATGATGCACTCATGGAGGATGAGACTAGGGAATTGTCACATATACCAATCAATCAAAAGGTAATTGGATATAAGTGGGTTTACAAAACAAAAAGATTTGCAGATGGAAGTGTTTCTAGGTACAAAGCTAGGCTTGTTGTAAAAGGATATGAACAGTCATATGGTGTGGACTATGATGAAACTTATAGTCCTTTTGCAAAGATGACAACCATAAGGACTCTCATAGCTATTGCTGCTTGCAAAGGTTGGAAGTTATCTCAATTAGATGTGAAGAATGCACTTTTGAATGGGTACATTTCAGATGAAGTTTATGTGGAACAACGAGATGGTTTTGAAGATCCATTTTATCCAGATCACGTGTGTAAGCTCAAGAGAGATTTGTATGGATTTAAGCAAGCCCCAAGGGCATGTAATTACAAGCTTGTAAAGTTATTGAAGGAACTTGGTTCTCAAGCATCAAAGGTAGATAGTAGCTTGCTAATCAACACAAGTGAAGAAGGGTTTATCTATATTTGTATTTATGTTGATGACATAATACTTACACGAACAGATGACAAAGGCATACAAACTCTTAAGAAGTAGATGGAGAAAGAATTCAAGATCATTGACTTGGGAAATTTGTCAAATTTCTTGGGAATGGAGATTTCATATAAACAATATAGAGTATATGTAACTCAAGAAAGGTATTTGAAGAATTTGCTAATCAAATTTAAAGTGGAAGATTGCAGGATAGCACCAACTCCAATGGAGCTGAATCACAAATTGAGTAGATATGGAGGAGAAGGATTCAAAGACATCAAGCTTTATCAGAGTTTGGTAGGTAGCTTGATTTATGATAAATTAACAAGGCTTGACCTATCATATGCAACTTGGATTTTTATCTCAGTTCATGATTGCCCAAGAAAGGTTAGATTGGATTGCAAGACAAAGGGTACTAAGGTATATCAAGGGCACACTTAAAGAAGGTTTGTATGATGGGTTTACTTCAAATACAAGGATCAAGATATATAGTGATGAAGATTGGTCAAGTAACTCTGATGATAGAAGATCAACACATGGGTATTTGTGTTATGTGGGAGATAAATTAATTTCATGATGCTCTAAGAAGCAACATAAAGTTGCTTTATCATCTATATAAGCAAAGTACAAAGGTATGGTAGAAGGTGCAAAAGAAGTCATATGGTTAAAAACTATTATGAAGAGTTTTGATATCATTCAGAGTACTACTATCATTTGTGGAGACAACATGAGTTCTTTGTATTTGGCAGCTAACCCTATGTTTCATGCCAGGATGAAACATATTGAGATCCAATATCATTTTGTGTGAGAGAAGCTTGTTGGTAAAGAAATAGAAATCATGCATACTCCTACAAAGGATCAACTTGCAGATATGTTGACAAAGAGTTTGGATGGACCCAAGTTGCAGAGATGTAAAGATATGGCAGGGATAAAGAAGATGTAGGTAATCACAATTGATGATTGAGGGGGAGCTATTGGAGCAAGAAAATCAACAATTCATGATTATAGGAAGCTTACAAGTGAAGACTTGAACAAAAGATTGAAGCCTAAGAGCATGAAGTGAAGTCGAGGTTTAGAAAGAGATGGTCTATATACACATGTGTATTAGCTTTGAAAATACTTCACAAATACTTGAAGTAATGAGGAATCCACACTCATATGTATATATACACTTGTATATATTCATGATATATATGAGAGATCAAGTATAAATAAGGTAGAGAGGAGTATATCATGAGCTATGTGAGTATCATCCATCAGATGTAAGATGAGTTGAAGAGAAGAAGTTTTCTAAGAATTGCACATCGATCATTTCTCCATTTCTCCTTGTGCATTTGATCATTTGAAGAATGTCTAAGAATATAGTTAATGCATCTATGGATAATATTTGAGAGCTTGATTGTAATCAAGCTCAGAGAATTGTGAGTAGGAACATTTGTATGTGAAGAAATGATAAGTGTCTTCTGAAACAGGCACAATCTTGATGATTAGTGTAAATTTTTAGATAATTGAGAAGTCAAAGTATAATTTGGAAGGTAACCCATCTTTGTCTAAAAGCATTTTATTAAGTGGGTTATATTTTCTGAGAACCAATTGTTTAAAGTTCCATATGTAAAAGTCACCTGCAGAAAGTGCTTGGTTTAGACACATGTTTACTTATTGAAGGTAATCTATAGATTTGTAAGTTCTTTTGGAGAAATTTAACTTTTAATAGTTGCATAGACATTAGGAGAGTGTTGTGTCAAATTTTCATAGAAAAATTTAATCATTTCATGAGTCAATTCCAAAAATTGTGCTTATGCAATGGCTATGAAATGGTTGATAAATTTGCTAAAAACTCAATTAACAAGCATGAAAAAAGGATAAAAAAAACTACTTAAACTTGAGTAAAATGCAATGAGAGGGCTATCTACAACCTGGACAAATTTTGCAAGTACCACGTGATCCAGAAATCTTTAGTTGTGTTGATGATAAGCCTTGAGCCTTGATATGTTGACTAAGAGAAACTCCTCCATAATCTCCAATTACTACACTTCACTTGTTTTGTCTTCTTGTTGGGCACACTAATCATCTGATAGGGGTACCCTAAATCCTTAGTTAGAATATTATCTCCTCCATACTGCATCTCTAGTATCTTTGTTTCAACAACTTTATAACTTAATCTGCAAAATTTGGTTTTTACTATTCCAGCTTCTTCATTCAATGGAACCCTCTGTTTCCAAGGAATTGTAGGTACTCCTTCCACATCCTTGTAAAGCTTATCATAAAAATTGACATAACAAATAATATCCATACCAATATCCATAACAAACTAGCCCTTGATATAGGATTAGAAGTAGCTTCATCATTGATGCACTTAAGGACTTTTCTTTTCCTCTCTCTTCTATGGCCTTTGATTGCGACTGTCTCGCTCGAGTCAGTAACCTGAATGATGTCCTCTTTTTCTTCATATGCTTCCTCTCTATTTGAGTTCGGAAAAATTCCATAGAAGGAAGATGGGTGTTCTACATGGAGCCAAGCCAGCATGTTTTCATCTTCATATAAATTTGCTCCTTCAAAAAGATCTGCTTCTCAGTTGTCCAAACATTCTTCTTCCATACAAATACCAATAGTCTGCATCATGTTGGTATGTCTTTGATTGTCTGGTTCTTCTTCTAAAAAGATCTACTGCAACCCTTTTCCCTCTTGCTTTACCCACATTGTTTCCTTACACCAGTCATGTAGTACATTGGCATGCCTTAACCAAGGTCTCCCAATTAACAAATCTATCTATCTATCTATCTATCTTTTTATCTATCTATCTATCCATATATCTATCTATCTATCTCTCTACGTATGTATGTATGTATGTATGTATGTATGTATGTATGTATGTATGTATGTATGTATGTATGTATGTATGTATGTATGTATGTATGTATGTATGTATGTATGTATGTATCTATCTATCTATCTATCTATCTATCTATCTATCTATCTATCTATCTATCTATCTATTCTATCTATCTATCTATCTATCTATCTATCTATCTATCTATCTATCTATCTATCTATCTATCTATCTATCTATCTATCTATCTATCTATCTATCTATCTATCTATCTATCTCTATCTATCTATCTATCTATCTATCTATCTATCTATCTATCTATCTATCTATCTATCTATCTATCTATCTATCTATCTATCTATCTATCTATCTATCTATCTATCTATCTATCTATCTATCTATCTATCTATCTATCTATCTATCTATCAATGTATCTATCTATCTATCTATCTATCTATCTATCTATCTATCTATCTATCTATCTATCTATCTATCTATCTATCTATCTATCTATCTATCTATCTATCTATCTATCTATCTATCTATCTATCTATCTATCTATGTATCTATCTATCGATATATCTACCTATCTATGTATCTA
>MU260113.1:452500-467500 GCA_020310875.1 Ceratopteris richardii
CAATCCACAAAAGGAAGTAAGCCCAATGAAGCAAAAAAGACTAGTGGACACATGAGTGTCATAGCATCTTGCGGAGTCTGACGCAGGGAAAGCATGTAAATCTAGAGGTGATGATCCCCCCTTAGGATAAAACAAACCAAATAGTCAGGTACAACTCAGGTTGAAAAAGATTTGCTTAATCACCTATGAATACTTGAAAACCAGGGAATGCATAGAATGTGCTCATTTGAGAGACAAATAATTAAATATTAGTTTGATTTATGCATAAGAAAAGCAAGCATCCAATAGCTTGCTCATAGGGAACATCATCAAATGCATCCCCAACATTATAAGACTCAACTATAAACTTGTTTCCATATGAGTGGCAATAGGTCTGCACCCTTCAAGGCATAATTGTTGCAAGAATGTGTCAATATATTGTTTTGTAAAAAAACCTATTACCCCATCAACTTGCATAAAAACAATGCCAAAATAATGATGCAAATGCCCCAAATCTAACATCTCAAAAGAGGCATGCAAATCAGTGTTAAATTCAGCAATATGTTTCTTATTAAGACCTCTAAGCATCATGTCATTGTTTGGGGTTGACTATTGTGTGAAACATACAACACACCTCTAAAGGATAGGTTTTAGGAATTGGCATTATGACTATGAAACCACAACCATAACATGCATTTCTGTTCCTTATAGTATTATCACACACTTGAGAACTTTCAAATATAGTCAAGTCACTAAGAGAACTATATTATTGTGGATCAATTACAGATTTCAATATCACAATAGAATCCATAAATAATACCGAAATGAGTTACAGGAACACACATAGCACCATAACATTGCACATAGATCTTTGTTTTAACCTTTCAACTTAATACAACATTACAAATACTTCCGCATTCTTTTAAAGTTTCAATAAGGTAGAGTATTTTCTTTCCAGTTCTGGACTAACGGTTCCACACAGACACATTATTGTGCACCACTCTCTTTCTCATCCTGTTCGCTACTTCACACCATTTTGTACTTCAAGACATATGAACGACCAAACTTCCTGAGATAACTCTTTAGATCGTGAAAAATAAACCCTTCTCCTATTATAAATATAAATTACAAAGGTTTGTCCGTCAATTCCAATGGCTAACACTTGCACACATGGAGGATTTGAACCCACTTAATTACAAAACTTACTTACATATCATCATCATCATTGTTCTATAACTAAGGATTCATAATTCTTTCTATGTCCCATCTAATTTCTTTGAATATTTCTTCAATATTCTCTTCATCTACTCATATCTATGCTTCAAGAAATTCCTTCAGATGGAGCAATTGTTGGCTCATACTTCAATAATTGGCTACTAAAGCTTCTAATTCTTGAATTCTATTTTGAATTTTATCTAGCATATGATCAAAACCTATAGTAACATCAAATAATTTTACAATATATCCTTCGGTAACTTTATTTGCTTCTTCTAACTCTATTTTATGATTCAATTCAAAAATTGTTTAAAAACTCTTTAACTATGAAATTTTTGCATATTTACCTTCGCAAATAGTATTCACATCTTCCCATTTCTTTTTCCCATCTGCCACTTGCTTCTTTAAGCCCTCAATTCCAACCAATTGAGCTTTGAATGTATTGTAACTTTCCTACAAAATGTGGAATTTGGCTTCCAAATCTGTATACTCTGAGTTTTGCACTGCCAGTTTCTCCTCTACCTCTGCTATAGCTCCTTCTTGCTTTGACATTTCATTAATTAGAATACTGACCTTCTTCTTTAGTCTTTGAACTTCTTTTTCTTCTTTTTGAAACTTAGTAGTTAGATCTTTATTTTTCTTCTTTAACTTCTATATTACACAGTGTTTTTGCTCAGCGTGTACTTGCAATTGCTCCATCTTCTTAGACTTCTCTATGGATTTAGCTTTCAGCATGATAATATTTTCTACTGCATCATTGAGTTCCTTTAAAGCTTCTTCATGTGTAGAAATTTCTCTGCTTGTATGCTCCATCTGAAGTTCATCGACTCTACCCTAAGATGGCCAAGTTCTACATTCATATCTTCTTTTTCCATCAACTATGCTTCCTTTTGTTGAATTAAAGCATTATATTGTTTTTGCATTTCTTCCATATCGACAACACTCCAATGGATTCCTTTGGCTAAATCATCGAGGTATCTTGGTCTATCGGGTTCATTGCAAAACATCCATGGATATATATGATCACTACATCACACTCATGGTAACTTCACACATCCGTTTGAGTGCTTCTACCTATCATGTAGATTACAAAAACTGAAGGTTGGGCGTGGTAGAACTTTTTGGGCTTTCTCCACATTATGGTTAGACTACTCCTTTTGTTTCTGGAGTTTCTCTGCTTCCGCATTCTTCTAGATTCCTTTTATTTTCTTCTTCTTGTCTCTTGCTTGTTGCTTCTTCTTCTATTCTCTTCCTTGTTGCCTCTTCTTCTTATCGCTTTCTTGATGTCTCTTCTTCTATTGCTGCCCTCCGATCGTGTTCTTGTTTCCTTAATCTTTCTTCCTCAATTTTATGGTGATTTTCTTCCACTTTGTTTCTCCAATTTCTTCCTCCACATCCCTTTCCTCCTCATTAGAAGTAACTGAACCAGTTTTCTTTTTGTAGATCCTTTCTTCAAGGCTTGTAGGAAAACTTCAACTATTACTATTTTACATTCTTTGGGTAGAAATGGTGGGTTGTCTTGAAGAAGTAATGTAAAATAGGATTCCGACTTTAGAATCCACAGTCGCATTTACTTCCTAACCAATTCCCCTGTATAACCTTTTGAATTCTTTCTTGATTGTCAAGAAAATCTATTTTGCCCAATTCACCTATGTTTTGGTAGATCCTTTCATCCGCACATACAACTGCTGAGATATACCATAGTGCTTGGCTTGTATATTGATCATCATTGTCATAAATAATAGCCCGAGCTTCTATGGGTTGTCGTCCAATAGTTGCGAGAATTTATATTCTTGAAAACACAACTTGCCCAAGATATTTATGATCTCAGCTATGTCGTTTCTCTCTGTCAGCATTATAATGCATTCATTAGGGACTTGGGATTGGAAAGGGTTCCGCACGGCCAATTTTTAGATAGACGTGTTGGGTGTTGAAGTCATTATCATCTATCTATTTGGATATCTCCATCATTATATCCTTTGAGAAAGGGTGTGGCTTGATACTTCTCCAATCTATTAAGGCACTTCTCCAGTCTAGTATATTGAGCAAGTGGACATCAGAGAAGGTGACCACAATTGCTACTTTGCTCTATTTGTTGTAGGTCACATGAGAATGTAAGTGCATAAGAAACTCTATTCACTCATTCGCAAAATAAGCTAGATTAGGAATAATTTTTAGCCTTATATTGCCTACTTGCTTGATTTTGAGAGCACCGGGTATGCATCATGATTACCCTAGATAGTGTCTTCACATCAATGATTCTATGTTTATCATGCACCTAGGGATGAGAGTCAAAGAATCAAATATGAATTAACCAATTGCCGCCATCATTGATTACTTCTATGATTGCATGTAGTTTTCTTTACATGTATTTACTCCTCCATTTCGCACATTGCTTGAGAATTTTTCGTTAATTATTTATGTTTTTCTTTTTTTTTTGACATTTATGTAATTTTTTTTTCATGATTTACTTATCGGTGGTCTAGTAGGGTCACAACTTGGACCTATTGAAGATTGTCGGTAAAATATCTCCGATCAATGTAGCAAGCCAAAAAGAAGCTGGTTTGTAGATCTCAAGGATCCAGAACGGACTTATCCACCACAATTGAAGTTCGCCCATCTTTCGCTTCGTCTTAGAGTGAAAGTAAAGCACTGAATCGCTCGACGAAAAAATCTTAGTCCACAAACTCCTATTGTACGATTTCTTATGTCTGCTTTGCACTTCCTCTAATAATAAGGAACTCATATACTAATGTCCATCTAGCTATCGGAGCTTATCCATCCTTTATGCAAAAGAGTCTTATAGTAGTAAACATTTCTGTGGTGCAATCCGAAGACTAGGCATTGTGAATTCAAATGAGAGGATAGCTTCGTGTTCGTACATTCCTTTTTCTTGAGCATAAACTTTGGCAACAATCGTGGCTTTATACCTATCAATTGTTCCATCAAGCTTATGTTTTAACTTGTATACTCATTTAGTGTGGATGGAATTTTTGCAAGGAGGAAAATCACATAAAAATCAACTACCGTTCTTCATTGTAGCATCATATTCTAATTCCATAGCAACCATTCATATTTTTGAGTTTTGTTCTACATGAAAATAAATAGGCTCATTCTCATCACAAAGACTACACACAAACATTCCATATCAATCTATTGCAAATGAAGCATTACGAGATCCTAAATGAGTATGATATGATAGAAGTGCATCTAGTTTGCTATCCCAAAAATTTTGCACTAACCATTTAGGCATTGTTTTAGCCTCTTCGACATCAACCCTCTCATCAACAATTGTAAATCTACATCACAAATGGAGTGATTGGCATCATCATGTGGAACATGTAAAGGTAGAGAAAATTGCCTCATTTGGACCAACACTTGTCTATCCACATATACGAAGAGGTAGCAAAGTGTGATACACATCTCTAGACCTAGCTAAAGTCTCCTTGGTACATGAAAGTAATGGATCAATTGCATCTTAAAGAAAAACATCACGACTAACTAAAACGTCTTTAGTCTATGGATGATATAGATGATGGCCTTTGTTTTTAGAACTTTACTTAATAAAAATACATTCCAAAGCTATATCATTCAATCTCCCATGTTGTTTTTTAGGCACTAATGCATATGCCAAAAAATTAAAGACACACATATGAACAATAGATTGCTTCCAACCATGCCAATCCTCATATCAACTCATAAATTGGAGTGCTTTATTGGGAAACCTATTATGTACATATGTTGCACACATAATAACCTCAAGCCTCAAGCTAGTAAAGCCTGACTTTTGATTGTCCACGTCACCATCTCCATGAGAGATGTGCTCTTCCTTTTAGCAATTCGAGTTTGTTGAGGTTAATAAAAAAATTCTACACTGAGTTTTTATCCCATGCTCAATGAGAAATGCAGTAAAGCAAAAAAAACATGTATCCCCCCACTCGATCAGAATGGAAGGTGTCCAATTTACCTACTGATAGGTTCTAGCCATAAACAAAAACTCTTTGAGACACATAAACACTTTGAACTTCTCTTTCGATGGATACACACATGTATGCCTTGCGAAAACATCAATAAAAGTCATGAAGTAAAGGTATTTCCCATAAGAAGGTGTTTGCATAGGACCAGATACATCACTATGAACACGTTGTAATTTATGAGAATCTCAAACTCAACTATCTTTTGGAAATAATGAATGCTCCATTTTTCCCAAAATTCGGCCTTCATAGGCATGTCTACAAGATCCCTTAAGTTTGGGCAGAGAGCACATCATTTCATATTTATGGAAGCATTAAAAAACTAGTGAAATTCAAATGACCAAAGCATGGATGCCACAACTTTGCATCTAAGGTAGTCTAAGAATCCTGAACTTCACATGTTACATCATTCAAAGATTTTTCATATTCTATGAGCTTATATAGCCCATGACATAAAAATCTAAAACCAATAATAACATCTCCATTTGAGAGATCATGAACTATACATATGTCATCAATAAATTTGACAAGCAGGACAATCTTGGATAATGGTAAAATAGCAAATATATATTTTTTTATCCTTGGTACATACAAATCATTTGACAATGTTAAAGAACTACCATGAGTAGTAGTGAGAATGATCTTACTAGCTCCAACCACAGGGTAAGAGTTGTTAGCACATGTGACAATATTCCCTATAGAGGTGGACTCAAGTGAACTAAAGAAACTATGTTATGAGGTTATGTGTTTGGTTGCCTTACTATGAAAGTACCAAACATCTGAGTCTACTACAGACATACACTTCTCTTGAGACTATTGGGTCATAGCTGCATACAGTATTAAAGATTCTTCATTCTAAACAATTTCTTACTTAGAAATGCTTACTTCAGGTACGGTCTTTCCTTGATCTTCGATCACAACAACTTTCTCCTCTAAGAGAAAACGTTAATCGGTCTTGAAGTCACTATTTTGATTTATATAATATTAAAATATTGAATTTGTAGATTGCAAATCACACTCTCTAGTCTTTTACTAGCTTATTGGATCCAAACTCTAGCTTTAATCATACTTAGTTTCTTATCATGGATGATTCACCTAGGCATTGGATGATTGCATTGCCTAAATGTTATTCTTCTTCTAAGAATGTAGTCACTATAGACTCTGGCTTCTTTGGATTCTTTTATGCACTTTTTCAAATTTGTTACTTTACAGCCTTATTCTCCTGCCACAACTAATCCCCATTTTTCTTTAAGGATATCATGTCTTAATTACTGGATTCATTTAGTTTGAGCTAACGACCCCATCCCATCATAGTCACTAAAGTTTTCTTATGTCAATATAGGAAATGGACCAAGGCTAGGAGTTGCAAAGTGGGAAACATTAGTGGAATAGACCAATGAGTATTGTATTTCAGTATCCTATCCTTACTTTGCATGGCACTATGAGAACTCTTTGCATCTATCCTAATAGAAATTCAACACCAATGAACACTCCATGCTAATTATTACACTTAACACAAGCTATACTGTGCATCCTACATTAAGACAAGCTATTAAAAATTAATAGAGAGTGAGTTATGTAATCCAAAAAAAAATCACTTTTTTTCTTCTAGTAGTCCTCAAATGAAACTTCACAAAGAACACACACTCAATCATATGCCTATTTACATTATTGGCTAGATAGTTACTCGTTCAATGCTTTCATTGAGTCTAGAAAGTTATGGGCTTTGATAGATTTTGGGCAAATAATGCTGTAAGACTTGAGCTATTACAAGCACACTTATGCAAACAAAACCATTTGCTAAATAGTGTGACTATTCAATTCACCTTTTGAAGTAAAATTTTGGCTACGGGTTAGTAAAAAGCATAAATGATAGAATAAAAATACAAAAGTATACTACCATTTTTGTTTAGAAGCCTAAGACATGCCAATTAGTGTGTCTGGAAAGATTTTGTTAAATTAAAATGGATTGTGACTGTCCAAAGTTTTCTTTGGTGCCGATGGCAGATATTTCTAGTTAATCCTCTAGTGATCCCATGCATTATCCATACTAGGTAGTAAATATATCTTGATTGGGTAGACTATATAGTCTTATACAATGATAGAAGACATAATGGATTCAATTCGCAAATACGAGAAACAATAGCACTTACATTGATGAATCCAATGGATAAAAGATGTTGGTTTTCCTCCAACAACTCGGTGCCTTAATATCTTTTAGAGCATCCAAGATGTGAGGTGGCTCTATTATGATGGGTAGGCAATCCCTTGGTTATGGTTGAACTTGATCCAAGAGAATTTGATACTTCTCTTTTCATTTATGAAATGCCAAGGTTTGGGTTCCTTATTCTTCATGATCTGTGGCTTGCTTTCACCACATTTTCCAAACAATAGATTACATTCATTTGCCAATTCAGTGACCTCAATGAGAAAAACTTTCGTATCAAAAATATTAATTTCTATCTATGGATATGGATATTTCATATAACACCTATGGTTGCATCACAAAATGATCAGCCATGCAAATATAAAAAAATCTTAACCACATATCCTCCCAACACATAAGATCACAAATAGTGAAGTCAGCAATGTGAACTCCATATCCACCATCAATGAATACATTGGAAAGTTCTTTATTTTTGTGGAAAAAACTGGCATAGCTATCTATGGAAGGTAGTTCTTTGGATTCCACTTAATTTTCTTCCATAGCTTCTAAAATTGTGTGAGTGGCTCTTATAGAATCTAGCTACTTATTCTAATAATTATGATAATTGAATCTAAATAATGGTAATAGTTTTGAATATATTTCAAGTAGGAGATTCCGCTTCCTCGTAATTATAATTTATTTTATTAACTAGTTCGTTAATGCATTTTTTCCTTTGATCTGATATGGTATTCTCTTCCATGGAAGATTTTGGTACACGATTTTCTTATCATTATCTAGTACTAGTAGGTGGAGTTATTGTAGAGAAGTGTTCAAGAGCAATACGTACCCAATCCGCAACCTACTGATACATAGCATATCATTTTTGCATGGTAGATGTTGATAGGCCAACATGAGCATCATAATGCATCTTGAATAGGTTATCAGAGTAGAGGTATTTTCAAGATATGTGAGCACCACCATACTAGTCATTGATGGTTCCACTTAACATTCTTTCTTCCTTTGATCATACTCTTTTACATATGGAGAGTTTCATTCAATGTTACGAATTTGAAGAAAAAAGTTATAGATTGCACCCCATTGAACTTTCTGCTTGTGCGAACTATGGTGAAAATCTTTATAATCTGGGTTGTATCCATGAAAAACTTGGTTCACAGGCTGTCAATTAATACCCTCTTTGTTTTTGTATTATTGTATCTATCTTTGGAGAGCACTAAGTTGAATGAAATCCATAATACTCAACGTGAAACGTGATTAGTGGTCTTTGATCTAGTAATGTTATGTCCATTAAAGCAAAAATTCTTTACGTTATGATTTTTGATATTACGTATAGAACAAAAAAAGTGATTCAATTCCATGTTTCTCCAATATGGAAAGTAAAGTACTATATCTTTTAACCTATAATTCACTTAATGCATCAATGGGTTCGTACCGTATAATTGGTGGTAAGCTAATGGACCAATCAATATGATAGATGGTGTTTGGGTTCAACCCTAATTACTACTCTAATGCACTGACTAAACCTTTTATTTTATCTAAGCTTGTGGTAGGTTCAATACCATAAAATCAAAACCTCTCCCTCAATAAGAGAAATTTTTCTTCTATAAATGAGATCTTTAGTGTTTTTTTATGATAAATTAGTCTGAGGAAGGTTTTCCATCAAAGTCTAAAACATTGTGGCATAAAATTTGATAAAATGTCTAGGTTACATTTTTAATTAGTGTAAAGTTGATAACAATTATTAAAAGTTTTTGTTTTCAATGAATTGGAAATACACACTTACACACCCAACATCGTAAGATATAGGCACCCATCATGAGAGACTCATGGACATGTCCATTCAAGACTTGAACTCAAGACTTCCTCCCATAGCTTCAAGGAATCATGCACTAGGCTATGGATGCTCGAAGAAAGTTTTGTTAAAAATGCTCCTTTTAGCCCTAATATCTGCAAAGTGAATGGATGGATATTTAGTGAGCCATCTGGTTGTGTCTCCTCCTAAGGTGGCCATAAACACTTAAACTTCTTTGGCGAACATTCGAGCTACTATCTAAGACAAAACCATTGCCACAAGGTGCTCAACTATGTATACCTAGGCCATATGTTAAAGAACTATTCGAGTTTACAGCTTTTTCCATGACATGAATGCGGATGGTGTCTTCCATAGTGGTTCTGATATCTAATTCTTCTTCTTGTTTGGCAATGTTTACTTGAAAGGTTTGACCATTAGATTTGAGTTGGGTTTTTCCTTTTTCCTAACTCACAAGGGCTTTCTCCTTGGAGGAGGAGAAAATATCCTTCTTGAAGTCACTATTTGGATTCGTATAATTTGCAAAATCCAATTCGTAGACTAGGAATCACAGTCTCTAGCATCGTGCAACGCTTGGTGTCTCTAGTCTCACACTACCTCACTGCATCCAAACAAACTATAAAGTCTCGTGCGTTGCTTGAAAGTTGTTGTTCTATGCGATTTTCCAATTTCTTTCCTCCAAGGGTTCATTCTTCTACGCTAACTAATCCCCACTTCCCTTCACTGGTATCAAAGTGGAACATTATTTATAGAATGGATATTCTTTCCCTGATTGATGTTTTCTTATTCCGGATCAACTTCTTTAGTCTACTCATTCGCTTTCCCCTAAGAACACCATCATTGTTATCGTTGTTAGGGGAATTTAGCAATGCTAAGGTTTTTGGAGTGGGGAATATAATTGGAGTAACCTAATAGGTATTATATTTGTGTGTGAATTGTAACAAAATAACTTTAGCTAGTGTGCAGCTATTGTACTACATGCTAGTTATTACACTATACTCAAATTCACTTAACTGTTAATATCGGATTACCTATACTATGTAGTCAATTGTTAATATCCGATTAATATCATTTAGATTCTTCACTGGTCATCAGATGAAACCTCAAAACACACGCATGCTCAATCCTTAATCTATTCATAGTCTAGTACATGCAATCAGAGTCTATGCTATTAGCATCTATGTACAATGCACTATCTAAAGAATGCTTGGAATATTCAACAACGGAAGAATAACAAAACAAGTGTGGCGATCTCTTAGTTCTGAGTTCCATAAAAACCCATTGTCACGGACGATATATGTCCAACGATTTAGAGAAAGTATGAAAGAGTTGAAGATAGAAAATGATGGCCATCATCATCATGTGATTCTCGGGGAAGGCCAAGTTCTATGGGTTGTGTGATGTCATTTCAATTGGAGATGGGAAAGGCTATGGAAAAGAGAAGATTCATAGGCCAATTTTCCTTGGATCGGATTTAATAGCTTGAACGAGGGGATGCATAATGTGATTGGGCAAAAAGTGCTCAACAATTTGCAGATCTTGTGTATAGTCATCCCCCTCACAAAAGTTTCAACAATCCTCTCGTGAGGTATAGTCATTCCCCTCTCGGAAGTTTCAAAGAAAAACACGAACGTTCCAGGAATAATCGAGTTGGCTTCGAGGTGCATATCTCGGAAAAGTGTGCAAGTTGAGAAGTCCATTTGGAAGTTGAGAGAAGCTTTGGCGTTGTGTGGTGAGCATGCGGTGGGAGGAACCTCGGATAGCGCAATCTCACAGAAGAGAGAGAGAGAGAGAGAGAGAGAGAGAGAGAGAGAGAGAGCCCAGTATGACTTCGAGGTGCATGTTTTGGAGAAATATGCAAGTTGAGGAGAGATGCATTTGCGAGGTGAGAGAGAGGCGCTATATGCTGCTCTCTTCCGTCTGGACTCTGTACTCTATGATGCATTATATGCTGCTCTCTTCCGTCTGGACTCTGTACTCTATGATGCATTTGAATGTCAAACACGGCATCTGTTCCAAGTCAGCGCTCGCTTAAATGCATTAGAATGTCAAACACGGCATCTGTTCCAAGTCAGCGCTCGCTTGAAAATGTAAAGGATACAAAGTCTCACAGCTGAAGCCAACGCGCAGTCCTCTAAATGTAAATCTATTATGTAGAGTGAGGATTTGTGTATGTGTACTCTCATTTGTGGCTATATATATGGACAGTAATGCCGAGCAACTCAATTCTGCGTTTATATATTCAGCTCTCGGCGATTAAATGGACAGTGCTTGATCTACAATACGAGACGAGACGTCGGAATTAGCAGCGCTTTCGGAGATGGCCTATACGCAGCTGCTTCTCAACGTTCTGCTTGTTTCTGTCTTCATGTTTTCCCTTGCAGCAAGCACGCATGCCAAGAAGCGGCCGTCGAATCTCCATTTTTACATGTTAATAGTGGTCCAGAACAACACATTCTTGGACAACCCAAATGCGAAGTACACAAGCGTCCTAACGGGCGCGGCGCCAGTGGTTCAGCCTTTCGCGTTCGCGAACCTTCACACATTCGACAACCCTCTGTCAAGGAAGATGTCATTGGAAAATCCGGCGGATCGTGTGGGGCGGTTGCAAGGATGGTACGGGAACTGTGGGCAATCGGAATTAACTCTGTGTCTTGCCCAGACCTTCGCGTACGATGACGGCACCTACAAGGGTACTTTCTCTTTGCTGGGATCTGGTATTGCCACGGATCCTGTGAAACATGCACCCATTGTCGGGGGAACGGGAGATTTCGCATTCTGCCGGGGAATCGCATCTCAGAAGCGCGTCTTCAATGCATACATCAATTCGGAGGAGACGTCATGGTTCGAGTACAACATCACCTTGAAATTCTGAGCACTGTATGTATGTGGACAACGCTTGCTTCCAATCATGGTCTTCTCTGTGTTGGCGCTGGTTGAATGCCCTCATATCAAATACCTCGTCGTCTTCGACCCCTCGTCAAGGATTCACTTCTACTGACAATGCAGTTCCACGGTCTTGTCTGCGTTGGCGCTGGTTGCATCACCTCATATCAAATAGCTCATCTTCTTCGACCCCTCTTCAAGGATTGACTTCTACTCACAATGCAGTACCGTGGAAGCCACTCATATCTACCCTATACTCTACAGTTTGGATGTAAAGTCCATGGTTTAGATTCATTTACTCTACACTCTACAGTTTAGATATATGCATCACACCGATTTCTTTGCTAGGTGTACAACATATGTGCCTTACATGGGAAGGTTTGTCTTGTAATAAAAAAAGTGATGGATCACAATTCAATTCTCCTTTCTTGCAAACGATGTAAAAGGTGGGCATATATCTAAAACAGGGAGCGTTATATAGTCTATGGTTACTATTTAATCAACAAACCAGACAAAGAGAGAGAGAGAGAGTCTATCATTACTCTTCTGAGGCTTGTAGTCTTTCCTTGCTTGCTATGCAATCTAAATCAAGAGAGATTCTTTGTAACTTGTAACTTCAAGTTTTCCAAGTTCATGCGTATATTAACAAAAACGCTTACATGTGGGAATAACTGAACTGCTCGAGCCCATTTACTGAATATGTTGAATCTCAAAATTCTTATCAGTGAAGACCTATCATATCTTGATGCAAGAAGCCGAGATTACAAACTTGTAACTCCTACCCATCCATGAAGTACTATCCTCATTAACATAGTTTCCATGGTAAAGGCATATAAGTAATGCAATTTCGTCCTCTCACTTAGAAAACTACCAAGAAACAAGTTTGTTGGTGGGAGATAGAGTATCGATCAAAAACATAGAGAATCCACGGTCTTCTCTGTGTTGGCGCTGGTTGCATGGTCTTCTCTTTGTTGGTGCTGGTTGCATGCCCTCATATCAAATACCTCATCATCTTTGACACCTCTTCAAGGATTCACTTCTACTAACAATGCAGTTCCATGGTCTTGTGTGCGTTGGTGCTGGTTGCATGACCTCATATCAAATACCTTATCGTCTTCGACCCCTCTTCAAGGATTCACTCATATCTACCCTATACTCTACAGTTTGGATATAAAGTCCATGGTTTAGATACATTTACTCTACACTCTACAGTTTAGATATATGCATCACACCGATTTCTTTGCTAGGTGTACAACATATGTGCCTTACATGGGAAGGTTTGTCTTGTAATAAAAAAGTGATGGAACACAATTCAATTCTCCTTTCTTGCAAACGATGTAAAAGTTGGGCAACCCAATGGCCTAAAAGTTTATGCTCTACCTAACCTAATGTCTAGAAGCATGCATATGATCTATATCCATCAACAGTCACACATAGACCTCATCTAACTTAGAAGTTAGGGTTGCATAGATGTTTGGGCTCTCACAATGGCTTCTCTTCAAAATGGGGGCCTTACAACTTAGAGCACCATGGATCATTGGTGGTCACTTGAGGGTGAAGTATTGAGCATATCTAACACCCCCTCAATGTCCACCCTATGGTGAACTAGCTCTTTGGTCCAATCCCAAGTTCTAAAAACTGTTGAAGAAGTGGCTCTCTCCCAAGAGCCTTGGTGAAGATGTCTACTCCATTTTCTTAAGTTGAACAAAAGCCTATCTCCATGACCCAGTTGTCAAAGAGATCCTCTCTCCTTTAGAGCACAAGGGAAGCTTCTTGTTCGATGAATCAAAAGCAATTTGGGAAGTCTAAATAGATGAAGAAAAGAGGGTTTCTTGCTAAGTGGCTCATCATGTAGAAGGGCGAGACATTCATATATGTTGTTGAAGTTAGAATTCAAAAATCAAAGCATTTACCACTGCAAATTCTATTAAGCAATGTTTATGGCTACACTTGTAGAAACATGGCTTATGTTTTCATTCACAATGGTGTATAAAAACTATCTTTCGAAGCAACTATAGGCCTTTCGAGCAAGCAAATACAGGCATGAAGTGCAAGCAATTGCCAATATGAAGTGCTATGCTAAGTGAGAGGATTGACATTTATACAAAAGGGTGCCTTTTGTGTGGGACGACCCAGGGGTCTACCTCGTCCTTCCCTTTGACCATTAACGTATGCTTCTATGAGTGCATGGCTTCCACATTTGTCTCCAAGAGCGGGCATAAGTTTTCATGGATGGAGGGAGGCCCTTGTGTGTGCACAGTTTCAATTCTCAATATCTCATGTCCATGAGTGCTGATTTTTCCTCTCAATCCAAGCTTGTGACTCTCCTTGGTGAATGCATTACTAATGAAACAAAGACAAAGTGATTTGTATCTCATGACATTCCGGAGCACTCGAGGTTGTTGAACACACAAACATGTAAGATAACCTGCACCATGCATTTTTGGATGACTATGCAAGCAACTGGACCATACATCGCTACCCATTTCATGCACAAAAGGAGAAGCCATTGTTGATTCTCCATGTAGGACCACTTTTGATCTTGATCATCACTTTAGCTACCTATAATGCCAAAATTAGCACTCATTAACCCTATAAAATAGGGGAATATAAATTAAGTGAAGAAAGAGATTGCATATGATTCTCTCAATAGAGAAAGAGAGAAAGAGAGAAAGAGAGAGAGAGAGAGAGATAGAGAGAGACAGAGAGAAAGAGAGACATAGAGAGAGAGGCGACATATTGTATTAGAAGAGGGAGCAAAGGAGATAGATGGGGCAACAAACCACAATTTCCTATTATCACCACTAACTTGCATGTAATTTTCTTTTATATATGGAGAATAGCTTTGATGCTCATAATTTGTGAGATATTTGAATCCAATTCCACTTGTCTTGTACTGTGAACGTGAGCACTCAAAGCATGCAAGTTAGAAGGAAGAAGAGAGGCAGACAATATGAGTTCCGGAGTGAAAG
>MU260114.1:0-2500 GCA_020310875.1 Ceratopteris richardii
ACACCATCTTATTCTTTAGCTTCCAAATATTTCAAAGCAGGGAAAAAACGAATCTCTTTCTGACTCAATCACAAGCTTTACTACCCGAATGAAACAGGAGAAACGTGGCACAAAATTTGGATGGCTTGCTTTCCCATATGGGAAAGAGGAAGAGATTATTCCACCATTTTTTAACATACGTGCAGGACCAAAAGGCATGATGCATAGTCTCCATATAAGAAGCACAATGTGGATAGCGAACGCACTGTATACCATGCTTGGAAAGAAATGCCCCCAACGTGAAGTGTCCCACAGAAATCCTCCACATGAAGACTTTCATCCTGAAAGTAAGAGATGAGTCCCAAATAGTTGCAAACCTTGCATGCCACCAATCTCGCGTTTTGTCCATTTTCCACCTGAGATTACATTGGGAAATAATGTCATTACGATCCACAAGAAAAAGATAATATGTTCTAGAAGCACCATTCCACCATCTTGTATGTTTGGCAAAAAGCCAGTCCCACCAAAGATCAGATGCATCAATCAAAAGAGGAATTTGAAATTGCTGCAACAGCTGAATTCACTTAGATCTATACACAGGCCCTACTGCATAAGTCCGCCAAACAGCTGGAAAAGATAAAAATTCCCACTTAGAATCATAACACTTTGCAATAGTATCGATTCCTTTATTATTAAGGTATCGTGTCGCCTCACCCAGAGAATAAGCCAGAGCTGGATTTGCTAAAAAAGACAAGTACGGAGACATTGAAGGGAAAGAGTTCCCTACATAACGTTGTCGCCCGTTCCATTTAAGTAGAGAAGTAGTCATCTTAAAACTACCAGCATGGCAAGTGTAGCAGAAGAAGTTTGTAAGGGGGCATGAGAGAAAAACTTATTCCATGCATTCATTTTCCAAGTGCCCTTGTAGTACACTTTTGCATTGTCCATGATCTTCTAGAAAGCATCTCTCCAAAGAGGCTTAAAAACAGAAGTGATACGCATGATAAAGGCTTCCCGTCTTGCCATCATATGAGATTGAAGATGTAGGACACCTAGACCACCCTTACTTTTAGGCTGACAGATAAAGTCCCATGATGAGAGAACCAGAGCGCGATTGTGCTCCTTATTCCACAAGAAATTTTTGATCAAACACTCGAAGGCATACAAGTGACATCCGGTCAAACAGAAGCACGTAATACATGATATAGGGATGTAAAAAGGATTGTACTATCCTTATCCTAATGTGAAGTGGCCATTGTGCCGCATGTCACAAATTCAATTTACTTTTGATTCTGCATAGTACCCACTGTATTTGGTCTTTAGTCCAAACATTCATTCCCAACGGATACCCCAGATGTCGGAAAATGACAACACAGTCAATTTTACGCCCCTGCCAGGGCGGAAAATGAAAATGCCACGCAGAGATATTGATGAGAGCCTTCCCATTCTTAAGAGAACCAAGGGCCAAGAAAATTTCTTCTTCTGTTATGGAAGTCTCACAAGCAGCTTCCGTCCGTGAGTCCAAGCACTAAGGAGTATGAGCAAGAGCTTCATGAAGTGCCGCAAACCAAGAGTCATCCGAAGAGTAAGAGGCAGCAAATAAGTTTCTATAATGATCCGAACAGGCATCAGCTATAGAGTTCCCCTCATGCAGCTCTTTGTCCCCAATTTCTAGCAATGAAATATTATTTGAAGCTCGCTTAGCTCGTAGGAAATCAAAGAAACATCTAGAGGTAGCATGTAAATCATTCATGTCCATGCATCTGGCTCGAACTTTGGCAGAGTGTATAGCATTGTTTTCAACGTAATGCAAGCATCTGTAAGCATCACACAGGCGCGAGTACTCCTTCTGAGAGAGTAAATGCCCCGTATCCACCTTTTGAGTTAACGAGAGAATAACATATTCAGCTTCAACTTTAGCTGCTTTGATAACCCTAGAAAAGTATTTCCCACAATCCCGAATTACATCTTGCATACCCACTACCCACTACCAGGGCTTCCCATTTCAAAAAAGCAGAAAGCTTTAAGATAAGCACTTGCTGAATAAGATTCTCAACCTTAGCTTTAAACACTGAAGTTTTGGATCCATGCATGGTTAATTCTCAATGGAATCCTTTGAAATCTATCAGGAATATTGGCTGTCCAATTTGAGTCAACAAGATGCAACACAAGAGAACTGTGACCTGAAAGTAACATGGTGGCGTCAATCCACGTTTTGGAAACAGGGGAGAGGGTAGAAATATGAGAGTAATAGCACCTGTCCAACCTACTCATAGCCCTCTTATGCGACCTAGAGTGAAAAGTATAACGAATAGAATGGCCACCTATAAATCCCCATAGATCTTTACCGTTTAAGGAGTCCAAAATTTCATTCCACAACCACTTTTCCCACTATGAGATTAAAGAAGGTGCAGTTGTACAGTCTGTATCCATCTCAACCATGTTGAAGTCACCAAACATTACGATACGAGCTTTCTCCCACAATTGAAGCTGTTCAGAAGAGCGAACCGCTTGCAGAATG